>CATOUR010000450.1:0-107019 GCA_951848785.1 Callosobruchus maculatus
CAAGCGGGCGATTTACCTTCTACTGCGCATGTCAGTCCTCGTAGTCCCTTACCACAGAGTTAACATCTATAGATGGAGTGTAAACAACAAAATGCACAGGTCGCTGACCAGCCAACATGTAGCGGAAATTTTGACAGCCTGAGGGCATTACCAGTAGCGTGCGACTTTATATTAAAATTGGATGTTCATTAATAGATTCAATTATTACTGTGATGTTACAAACTGATACCAATAAGTTGTATTAGTATTTAGGTATACTTAAATAGCTACTCTTATTATAATTTCATTGTAACAGTTGATAATTTATTATTACCATGATGTGTTTTTCAAAACATATCTAACAGTGTTCTGAAAGGTAGCCTGTTGGAATGACTGCATCGTGTTTTTACTTCAGCAATAAAATATAATAATAGCATTTAGGTAATATCCAGTTCAATAAAATTCTCATAGATATATTTTCTGTAAGTAAATGTGGCATACATTTTTGCATTTCACGTCCTCAAATAGTTTAAAAAATGGAGTTTGGAAAATTCATGTTGATTGACATAAATGTAATGCGTGCACAAAACATACATTAAACAGCCATTATTATTCCTCAAACTGAAGTGAAGTTACTTTTGTTCCCAGTTATCCCCATATATTACGCTACTGAAAACTAAAGCAAAACCTACACTCACCTATGATAAGAAGTGTTCACCGATTTGTCGCTATTACAGCAAACTATGCACTTTTTTATGTTGTCTCATCATGCAATTATGACAATATTGTTCATAAATAATTTAATTCACACCACAAATCTGCCCAACTATGGAGAAAGGCAGTAAATATTAACCACCAAATTTGTGGAAAATTGACTTTAACTTTGATGGCTTTTGCCGAAGGTTTTTCAAGACAAATGACTAACAAAACCTAGCTCTAGCATTAAGAAAGGGTTTCCGAATTTAGTTTTAATAATCAAAACAACAAAAAAATGGCAAATGAATTATTAAATACACATACTGCTTTTTTCCGTTGATTTGGATTTCTTTTTATTCATATTCAAAAGCAGTAATTGGCATATGCTGCTTTATTGCGTTGTTTTTAAATTTACTGCTTTTCTCCATTGCAAAATCCAATATTTATATAAACAATAACAAAACACAGTTGGAAACTTATATATTTTATTTCGCAGATTTTCTTTTGTTACAAGTTTTTTTAGCAATTTCGGCGTTTATGGTCACTGGCAAGTTTAACCAAAATCCCTTCCTGTTGGCGTCCCATTAGTCCTAATACATTTTTTATTATAGTGTCTTTTTTTCTTGAGATATCCCACATGGAATACTATGACAAACTGGATCTGGAATTTCTTTTTTCTTATATATGTCGCCTCGTAGAAAATTTAGTGTTTGAAACTCACTAGAATTAAGGTCACACTTAATCTCTAAAGTAAAAGAACCTCGACAGACCTTAACTTGGTTAATATTAGACAAAAGTATTTTCTCGTTCTCGATTGTATTCCTCTTGTAGGTAGAAGAAAAATCTTTGAAATCATAAAAATCATTAATATTCATAACTTTTGTTATAACCTTTCCACTGTTTGATTTTTGTATTGCTTGAACAAAGTCATTAAAATCTTGTGTCTTTTTTTGACGCTTTAATGACAATTCTATTTGGTGATGTAGGGAATCGGCCGACATAAATGTATGTCCTGGCTCGAATAGTTCACTAAGATCGTCTCAGCAGCTATCTTAGATGAATTGACAATATAAACGAGAAACGTCATGAAGGTCCAGTTTTTATTTTGTGCTGAACAATTGTCCAACCAAAATATAAAATGTTCGGCATCACGATTTTGAAGTGTGAACTGAAAAAACGTGCTGATTAGTTCCTCTTTTCCCCGGCCACGAATAGCTTCATGCCAAACAACTGCAACCGGCAAAACCTTTTTGTTTTTTGTCCCAAGGGGTACAAATGTTTCGTTGTACAAAACGAGCCTCTGTGCAAACAAAACTTTTTTAAAGTTTTCCATTCTGGGCAGCATTATTATTTTTTCCAAATCGGGCGGAAACACAGATAGTTTTTGAATCATATTCAGTAGCTGCATGTTTTTGATATAAATGTCGCGCAGTTTTTGCACGGCTTATATGATCCGACCATAGCTTACATGTGTCACATTCTGGATAAAGATCATCACGCTTATGGGGATGCAGGTCCATCATTTCACAGTGCTCGCACTCTTCGTTTCCAAGCTTCGTAAATCTAATATTTTCACTAAACAGTATTTTCTATAAGCTTCGTATCCGCATTTATATTGAGGAAATTTTTTCCAAAAAGTCATTGTGCATAATGGTTACTGTAACGTCACTTGGTAAATATTTAACTCTGGGCGCATGTTCTCGACGGTAGTGTGATATTGATGGGTTAAACGAATCTACGTGCTCTAATATCACTCGTCTGTCAAGTTTGTTAGGAGGTGGATTTTTCCCTCTTTGATCCTCGTTTGGAATGATAGAACCTGCTGCAGATTTATGAAGTACGTTAAAAATCACTTTGTCATTCTTGTGATGGTATCCAAGTGTTCCCAAATAAAATGTTTTACAAACATCCACATATTTTCCAGACTCTTGCAGTAGTCTGTAGCAAAATGTCATGTTCCTCTGTGAATTTTCAGCCTTTGTCCTTCTCTTGACTGGCATTCGTGAACACGAATTTAGTATGAATTTTCGCTGATCATTCAAAGATAAGAGCCAATAATTTTCATGTATTGATTTTCGCTGATTCAATCCAATTAATTTATTGCATTCCTTCTTGCATGTCTTTTTGCAGGGATCTCGAAGTGGATGCTTACTTCTGGCCTTTAGTTTGGCTCTTTCTTTTCTGTTCATGGAGTGTTTGCGTTTTTTAATGTTTCTTCTTACAGCATTCCCAATTTCCGCCAAAGGTCTGGCTTCCTCAGAGCTTGCCTCCTCAGTTTCCGTCGAAACTTCCACGAGGCGCGTTTCTTCATCGTTTGCCTCATCATTGATATAATACCGTCTTGACTTTGGGATTCAACTCCTTCTGCTAGCACATCATAATTTATTTCATTAACAAGTTCAATATTTGTTAATCCAAAATCTGTATCTTTGTTTGGTAAAGCGTTTACTGTAGACTCTTCAAAATTCATTAATTCACCTTGAAAATCTTGCTCGCACTCTTCGAGTTCGATGATTGTTGAATTTGAAGATATGATAGAAGGATTGACGTTGGCAAGATTATCTGAAAAAAAATCCTCAAGTTCTTAACAAACTTTCCGAAATAGACCGAGAAGCGCTACCTTCTCAAAGAAAAAAACTTTATACGAATATGCATTAGAGAAGAGAGTTCTTTTCGGATGGTTGTCGAAAAAAATATTTTACTTTGATGACCTGCTTACCGATTTCATCATATATCATAATGTCATGTTTGAGAGCTTCTCCAATAATATTACTCCTATGATTATTAATAAGACTCGTCATGTGACCTGGATCGGTAATTGTACTTTTTTCCAAATTTTTCCCTTCACAAGCCATCTCTAGCATAAGTTCAGTTCTTGTTAGCCTGTTAGAAAAAATCACTAGATTTTATGAAAGCGTTAGTGTAGGTACCAAATCCTATACTCTGTTAGGGGTTTGATTAGTCAGAAGATGTCATGTTTCAAGATCATACTGTTCTACCTGGTTTGGTTACCGACAGGAATTTACTAAAATTAATTAAAATGAAATAATCCGGAAACCGTGCATGATTGTTCACTGAATATGATAATCAAGAATGTTTACAGCCAGTTGTTTGCCGTAACAGAGTCAGAGTATGGGATACGGTGCATAATGCTATATAATACACTACGGAAACAAACTTTAACAAAGTTAGGTTAAGATAAAAGTTGTTACAATATATGAGTAATGCCAATTTTTATAGGCGTTTGTATATAACTATCAATATTCTTACCTTTTTTTATCCATTTTTTCTTATTCAACACGCGGTTCAAATAATTATTCAAAGATTGGTTTTTTATAACTTCCGTATTGAAAAACAACAAACAGACGAACAGCGTGGCGCGGCGGTTCAAAACAAACTGATATCTAAATACGTAGTAATAAGGCAGTAAGTGAAATTTAAAGTCACCTGATGCAACACAAAAAGGCAGCATCTAACATGCTCCGTGACTCATACTGCTTTCTTGTATTGTATATTACACTTACTGCCATTATGACTTGTACACGCTCAGTTTTTACCAAAAGCAGTAAATGTTTTATCAAATATTTACACAAAGTAAAATAAGTTACTGCTTTTTTGTGTTCAATTTGGTTACAAAACAACTCGAGACATTCATTGGTACCCAAAAACGTATTTCGGTATTTTTGCTAGTTACTGCCTTTCTCCATAGTTGGGCAGAAATAGTCACAAAGCCAGTCAAATATGCACTGAAATCACAGAAATCTCGAGACACGCAATAACCACAACTGCAGTGACAGCCACATGACAGCTTAAGGGCACGCCGATTGTAGGTTGCTAGATTTACGACATATTAGAAGTTATTGCGACATTCCGCTATGAAATTTACCATTTTTGAGATTTCATTAAATCAATACAAATTATCTTCACGTAAATCAGTTACATTGCAAGTATATTGGAATGTATAGGTAAATACCCAGTTAAATACTTTGAGGAACGTGTGTTCAAACTGCGGAAACTGCCAGACTTTGAAGAAACTGGAAGCAGACGAAGAAGAGTGGCAATAGCGCTATAGATGTTGGCTGGCCAATATTCAAATTAGGTTCCCTCTAGAGATGTTAACTCTGTGGTTCTTACTCTAGACCAAGTACCGATTTGACCGTACAGAAACCGTCCCATGAACGTCAACGAAATCTGTTGGAACGCTTTATGGACTGTTTCATGAACGGTCACAAAACGTGTTGGAACGCATTTCACGTTCTGCGCATATCCGTGACGATACATTGTACGGTATTCAGGCCTGTTGGAAAGAACCTTATGTAACAACGTTCGAGACACTTTAGGGGCCACATGTACAATGCAAGCTTAAGCTTCGGTTTAAGGTAAGCCGACGTTAAACCACGTCAGTTGCAAAACGTCCGTTGTACAATGCTGGCTTAGCCCCCCACACCTAGCTCAACACTAGCTTACGTAAGCCGAAGCTTAACCCGAGCTTAGCTGAGGTTGAAACCTAACCTGATACAAATGACACGATGTGCCAAGGAGGAACCTTCAAATTACAGTTACAAAGTACAGTTCAACGTACAAAAAACTCAGGCAACAACACTTACAAAGAAGTCTCACGATGGCTTACCAACCGTAGAAATGGAGGATCATAGTCGAATCACCTTCCGTCAAGCTCTTGAGAATCAATATCAACAATAACATGTCCTGGCATGACCACGTCGTCAGTATTGCTAAAACGACATCCCAGAAGCTTGGAGTTTTGTTCCGCTGTAGGAAGTTGTATACACCAGAGCAACTGCTGCTGCTCTATAAGGCACAGATCCGACCATTGCTGGAGTATTGCTCCCATGTGTGGGGATGCTCTCCTAAACACTTTCTCTGTTTTACAGATTCTACCACGGGAGATGTTCGAGTGAGCTCTCCCAGATAACAACACCACAGGCCGTCCGAACCAGGAACACTAGAGAAGCTCTGCGGGCTCATCCTTACCAGGTCGAGGTCCTTACTCCTCGAACCAGTCTCCTCCAGCATTCCTTCTTTTGGAGAACTTCGACGCTGTGGAATCAGCTGCCGGAGAATTTGTTTCTCGGCGGCTACAACCTGCAGCGTTTCAAATCTAACGTGAACCGACACTTATCCGCTCGCAGCGCTTCTACAGTGCCATAGGCTTTCAGCTTTTGTGGGAGGCTAACCATAAAAAAACGACAAGTCCAGAAAAGCTCTCCTGAGCTGTTAAAGCTCTTTCGCTTTAATCTATTTAAAAAGCATATCAAAGTTTCTCTTCCTAGAAATGCATTTTATTCAGTTGAAGAATGATTATTCTTTGATGTTACGAAAAAATATATTTTAAATTCTTGAAAATTGGAAAATGATTAATTGGAATAACGTGCAGTGTACATTTTTACCAAATCACCAGATTCTACACTATAAAATAAAAAATCACCAATCACCTTTCACACCCTTTCAAAATCACCAGATCTTTGATTTTTCACCAAGTCTGGCACCGCTGGTCAGATGTATCCTCGACTTAGGGCCGGTTGTACAAACGCTCAGTGAACTCCCGATCACGTAACCTTAAGTTCAGCGATGAACATGGTTCAACGGTTGACGCGTTGTACAAACTCCGTTCTGGGAAGGATCAGCTGAACTGGATCAAAAGAGGATTGGTAGCAATGGATATAGAGTATTTGGTGGCGAAACTAGTTACTTTTCGTTTTTAATGTTTAATGTTATGCAGGTTGTGTTAATGTCACGTCTATGAATGTCAAATTCTGACATTCATCAAATTTTGTTGTCGGTCAAGAAGTATTTAAAAAAAAAAGGGCGACTAATTTTACGGCGAAAGAAGAGGCCGTATGTGAAAAAATATGAGACTGTTTTGGAATGCCAGAAAACGGATACAAATATTCATAGAATCAAAACGGAAAGGTTGAACTTGTCCAACAGTTTGCGTGGAGAGACATTTCGTGAAGCAAAGGCACTGAAAAGCAATTACGAAAAATTAAAAAAAGGGCTAAAACAAAAATTTGCCGATGAGAGACAGTACATCCATAATACCGGCGGTGGGCCTTCGCAGGATTTCAAAATACAGGACATGGACATATCAATAAAAGAAAAATCGGACCCCAAATAACAGGATTCACATCTACATTCGACGATGATGTGGAAACTTTTATTGCTGATGTGCCTACAATTAATTGAGAATTTGTTCACAATACATTAGGTACAAATATCATTTGGCATTTTCCAGGTCGTTAAAGTACTCCATCATGTAACTCAAGTGAAAATATCGCATTTGACTTAGGACCGGTTTCTCAATGTCCGGTTAAATATTTATCTGTAAGATAACAGCAACTGTTAGATAAATTGTTTAAACAATTGAAGGCTAAACTTACGAAGTCACGTTTATCTCAATCTTATCTGACAGTTGTATCCATAGCAACGCTATCTAGCAGATACCTATCTGACACTTTAACTGGACATTGAGAAACCAGCCCTAAGTCACTCACGTTGGATATTAGGGTTACAAACTGATTAGCTGGTCGTAAACATCGCCATTTTAAGCCTTGAACCGCCGTTAAACGCTCCCCGGTGGCCGTTCAACTTGATCCGAGGTTGAACTGAAGTCAACGCTTGAACTTTGTTGGTACAACAGCAAATTAGAAATGAACTCGGTTCAAAGTTGAACTCGAGTTAAACTGTGTTTGTACAACTGGCCCTTAATGGTACCATATATTCATGGCAAATATCAGCAACGGTTACAATTTTACTGTATTAACATTGCTTCGCATTCCCGAACCGAGCGCGTTTCTGCCTAGAAAGGTGAATGTTTAATATGCGCGCCCCCGCCGAAATAATATTTGGGTCAACGTGGCTATGGATTACAGGATCCTCTATGCACGTACTTCACCCTCCGCCCCACCTAAACCGTCCACAATGTTTTTGATCATATGTGGTTGTATTTTCGTCTCTAATTTCTCGAGTTAAAACCATATTTGAAGAAATTCAGATTACTCACCAGCTCAGTTGTAGGCTTATTTCACTATTCATGCAAACTCAGATTTTTGACCCAACTATTTACGGCCAAACCATGGGCGTAGTCAGGTAAACATTGTCAATAAAAATATAGTATATTATTAAAATACCATCTTTAACCTGTTACCCGATGTTTCAGACGATCAGCCGTGTCAACAGTGAACAGATGTTCGGCTAGTGATAACTAAAAATCCCACAGAATGAATCTTGACATATGCTTTGACGGCATACGTACAGGGCTGCACTCAACTCTCCTACCGTTACTGATGATTAATTGACGCTTAACAATATATAAACGGAAACATTTATTTGTTTCGCTCAAGAATTTTTGCTATGGATTTTTACATATTGAATCAATTTCTGGTCCACAAAAACGCTGGACTCCTAATACCCCACTATCCCGCAATGAAAGGGTACGTTTACAGCGTCTGAGAATTGGACATACTGCGCTAACACATGCGTACCTCCTTTTTGGTCAAAATTCCCCCATGTTTGGAACATGCAACACTGCCATATTCTTCTTGAATGTCAACAATATAGTACACAAGGTGGAGAACTTAGTATTTCCAACGACCTGAAACAATGTATGACTATCGCAGAATTACAGTACCGTCCTTATGTACCTGAAAGTCATAGGACTATGTTGGAAAATTTAAACTGTAAAGTGTTGTACTACTTACCTCAAAACCAATCTCAGTAACAATTAAATCAAGTCTGAGATACATATATGACTAATTAATATTTAATCAAAAATACTACGCAGCTAATGACCACAGTAGTCGATGCTGCTAAACACAAAAAAAATTTCTTGTCCACAAAAATAGTCATTATTTTTTGGCAATGAGATATTCAGCACAAATATTACCAAGACGGTTCTAACTTGCAGGGTTGCCAATTACGACCACTACTAAAGAATTGAATCTGAGATACACTTCTTCCTCAACTGATACACCTATCAAATAGACGTCAAGCCAGTATCAGGTAACAGAGTATATAAGAATACGATGCTATTACCTGAAACATTTCTTAACATTGGCACAGACAGTTGAAGATTTTGTTTGCCTTGGAAAAAGCATTTAAGAGCACATGTGTAAAAATTGCCCTATTTCTTCTCATTGTTCTTGTTATTTCCTTTTCTGTGTAACCATTTGTCTTAAGAGCATTCTTAAGATATTCCAGTTCGGTGTCGAGTTCTTCTGGTTCGCACACTTTTCTAGCCCGTCCTATCAAAGTTCTAATAATTCCGTACTTTTGAAATGGGTGGTGGTTTGATTCTTTATGTAAATACCGGTCAGTATGAGATGGCTTTCTATATATCCTGTGTCCTAATGTAACTCCTGTTCTTGTTAGAAGAAGTGAAGTATATAAATACAAGGCAGTGATAATATATCCAATTCCCTAATTAACTTCGGTAGCTGGCCCTCCTATATTCTACAACAAAGGCTTGAAGCTTATGGAGGATATGGTCGAGGGTCTTTATGCAGGGTCGCACAGTGCTATAACACTGTGTGACCTATCAAAGGCCCTCGACTGTGTTTCCCATGACACCCTTCTGAAAAAATTAGATTGTTATGGCATATGAGGGGTGCCTTTAAAACTGTTGGATAGTTATAATAGCCACAGGTCTCAAGCGGTGGATTTCAAAAACAACCTGTCTAGTCCTAAAAAGCTGAATTATGGCGTCCCATAAGGCTCCACCGTAGGACCACTTTTGTTCGTGATCTACGTGTATGATTTGTGCCAACATATCATCGATATCAAATGCTTTGAAGTTATCAGAAAAATGGTTTAGTGCCAACCATCTTCTTTTAAACAAAGGTAAGAGTCAAATCCTTAAAGTACCTAGAGATCCTAGATTAGATGGTCGTACTGTTGAACTTTGGGGTCTTACTACAGACGATAAATTGTCTTCGGTTTAAGATACGGATAATCTAAGTGGATCTTTGTCAAGCGTGAGATTTCTCATCAGAAGGCTTCTTACCTTTGTTAGCTTCGACGTTCTGAAAATCTGTAATTTTTCAATTTTCTACTCTAGGATCTTTCATGCCATTCCACTATGGGGATCAAGCACTGCAGCGCAAAAAATTTTCAACTGCAAAAAAGCGTGGTTGAGATTATACGGGGTGTTCTAAAAGTTGGGGCTTTCCTCTTTAGAAGCAACGGCCCCTGAAACGGCAAAGCTAATGCACGGTGAATCAGCAGCAAAACAGTAGAAAGAAATGTCAAGCAAGTACTCACTATTTGGTGGCTATGGAAGTTGTAAGTACGGTGCTGTCGCAGGCGCAGGTAAAAGTACGACTTGCGATCTCTTCTTCAATTTGGACCACCCGATGTTGTCAAGGTCTTCCAGCGTGACCACCACGATGTGGATTCAGACATCCTGTGTCTCTAGCTCTTTGCACAAGCCAGACAAATCGACGAACTGCAGGGTGAGTACGGTTAGAGAAACGATCGGCGTACACTCGCGAAGCCGCAGCGGTATTTTGACCACACTCACCGTACATTAAAATCATGTTCACCAGTTAATTATTGTTATAAGCATGCACCAATGTTGTTGTTTTTAAAGTCCGATCGGCAGTTGTAGCAACAGCAACGCGACGGTATGATGAACTGCCTGTTTTTTTCACCGGCATCGGCAGTTTGGGCACCACTAGCGCGCCTTGCTTGTTGTGATATTTATGACGTGGTGAGCCATTGCCCAGGGACGGACTTAGAATTGAGGATTTCTTTAAGGGTCAGTATCTCGTTTACTCTAAATATTTTTTTTACTTCTTCACTCATTTTGGCGAGAACTATCTGCTGTATGAAAGAAAGTCCCAACGTATGAAACACCCTGTATGTGGGGCACACAAAATCATGGCTTTGTCATCGGTATACATTTATTTTCGCTAATTGAAATTCATCAAAGAAGATGCAGCTGCTATCCATCTATAAAAATCACTCTTCACAATTTGAGATCAGATTTAATCACCATTTCAGTTCATAGATTATTATCAACAACGGCTCCAAACCCTTTTTGCTATGCACTGTATAATAAGCTACCAACAAATGTTAAAAATCTTTCGAAAAAAAGTGTTAAAAGTCAATGAAGAAGTATTCACTAAATTATTGCTTTTATTCGGTACAAGAACATCTTAATAGCAATTTTATTTTTAATTGTTTGTCAAACTAATGAAATGCTTGAAATGGTGGTTCATTATTTGCTTATTATTATTGCCGTTAGTGTTTGTTTGTCTACTGATTCGCATTTTTGCATATTATTTGTTGATTGTTTGTAATATTTTGTACTTTGTAGTTGTAATTTTTTTGCTGATTAGGCATTCTCAACGCCTATTTTATACTGCGTTAAACTATGCATTTCTGTGACTTGCTATAATGTATTATTATGTACAAAAATAGTAAATCTACATAACTCTTATTAAACGTCCTTTTGTGCATATTAATATACCTATTTCAGTTTTTAAGTACACAAATAAATGCTATATTATGCATTCTAGTCTATCGATGCATAAAGCAACGGAGCTTGCATTTTTCCTATACTTGTTTGCACGAGTCTAATCGAAATAAATTGTATTATTATTCTCAATCTGCTGTAGCCTACGTAGGTGTGCTAATTCCAGGAATTTTAAAAAGCTTGTCACACTGAGCACCGCTGCAGACCTGTTAATTGCATATAGCTAGGTCACATATCCTGTGGCAGTACAAAACCCGGACAGCAGTCGAATCGTGGAAAAATATTGGAGTGTCCTTTTGTAATAGGAGATAATGAATGTCACCGCAAATGCGCGATGCGATTTATCACCACGTTACCGTGCTGCAGAATTTTTGAGGAAAATAGAAAATATCACATATCACAATTTTTTGCTACCACGTTGATGTAAGCAGTAGCTAAGGTGAGGAGGGAATGCTGTAAAAATGAAACAGATACACTCTTGCTAGCCTAGTGAAGAGAAACAAAATCGAGATTTAATGGATACCAGAGCATTTTGGACATGAAGGGAACATAGTATACCTATGAAAGCGTTATTGAGGTCTAAATCCGACTCAAACCTTCCATCTCTCAAGGCACAATCCAAACACTGGCAATAACTGTGCGGAGAGCATGACATCTGGGGTGAAGGGTACAAGTTGGTCACTAAAAGGATTATCCTTCCATCTTTGAAGGCACAATCCAAACACTGACAATAACTGTGTGGAGAGCATGACATCTGGCGTGAAGGGTACAAGTTAGTGACCAAAAGGATTATCAAGCAATCGTTACCGTGCCTGCTATGTAACGAAAGGAAGGTAGATATAGTAAAAGAACTCTTCACAAGTAGTTCAGAAGTTTGGGAGACGGACAGCACCGAAAAGGATCCAGAGATCCTTACAAGCAAGCAAGGCGATATGCTGCACTGAACTGAAAGACTGACATAAGTAAGTGGCAAAGCCCATGGAACGAAACCATTGATGACGCACAGTGGACAAAACGACTAATACCGTCGATAAAAGAAAGGGCCGAATGCAGTCATCGACAAACGTCCTATTTCCTAACGCAGGCACTGTCTAGGTATGGGCCTTTCCGAGTGTATAGGAAAAGGGTAGGACGGGTGATGGACGCGGTGGAACAATCGCCTGGCCACCGCGTTCACCGGACTTGACCCCAATTGATTTTTTCTTGCGGGGTAGAACGGAACAGAAAGTTTATGTCGACGTGACAAATACTAGCGACGAGCTTATTAGCAAAATCATTCAAGTCGGAAGTGAATTATGGAATGACGAAGAGATGATCAGTCGCTCTACGCAACATATGTCAGTAAGAGCAAGAGCATGTCTGCAACACCAAGGAGGACATTTCGAACAATGGACGTAACATTTGTCTCTTTTTACCCAAAATAGATGTCGTGACCAGCATTTGGTTTGATTGCCTTCTCAACTGTAGACAATAAAGGGTCATATTCAAATCATCATAGCTTCTAAACTACTTTACTTAGGGCTGAGATTCCCTTGCAACCAAATCATTGCCAGCCCCCTCCCCTCCACCCTATTGTCAATACAACAAAGCTAGAAAATGATATCGGAACCCCTAAAATATCTAAAAACGAAGTTTGAGCTTCATATTTTTAGTTTTTTGATTATTGCTACGCTGCCACTGACACGATTTCTAACAGCCATACGCGTTTTATCCTCACCGCGGTAATAATATACTGTGGCAGAGTTCCATTAGAATCAATATAATAGTTTCCATGTTACAAAATGCAAACCGATCTAAAGCAATAAATACTCGTATAGAAAATTCCCTTAGTTTCGGTAATAGGTAAAGCAATGTTCGGATGGGCCTAAAAAGGTGATTTATGTCGCTAGCTTCCTGCACATGTCAGTGGTATTTCTTCTACAGGTCAATAGACGGACTATTATGAATACAACAAATTTTTCATTTTCTCAACTCCCCACCCCCTAACCACCCCAATTTCACCCCCACCCGAAAAAACGTAGAAAATAATCAAGAAACTTTAAAACGCTTAAAAACGAAGTATGAGATGCTTTCATATTTTTAGTTTTTTTATTATTTCTGCGCCGCCACTGGCATGATTTATAAAAACCATACGCATTACCTATCCTCGCTACGGTAGTAATACTGTCAAAATTTCATTGTAATCAATTCAACAGTTTCCTCGTTACATAATTCAGAATGATCTGAAGCAATATTTGGATGTATACGTCAGAAAATTTTAAGTCCCTTGGTTTCTATAATAAGCAATGTAATGTTCGGATGAACTCAAAAAAGTGATTTATGTCGACAGGTCTTCCTTCACAGGTGTGGGGAGTAAAACAAAACGGCTGCCATTTTATTACGGTGGGTGAAAAACTACTTTTGATGATTGATTTGTCGATAAAAATTAACGTATTTCATCCCACTAAAGGCCCCGACACCGATGACTGGACACATTGTAGTTATTTTTTTTTGAAATTATTTTCCTTCAATCACCTGTCCCATGGACCTCATCTCCGTGAAGTCACCGACTCCCGAAGAACCGTGGCCGTCGTCTCCTGCGCGTAGCACTGCCGCCCTGGAGGCAGCAGCATCGCGCGCATCTCTATCCTTTAGCATCGTTTTCCCCG
The DNA here is from genome assembly GCA_951848785.1 of Callosobruchus maculatus. NCBI lineage: Eukaryota > Metazoa > Arthropoda > Insecta > Coleoptera > Chrysomelidae > Callosobruchus > Callosobruchus maculatus. The sequence continues at coordinate 13,816 of CATOUR010000450.1, forward strand.
AAAGATGCATTTTTTTATTTTTTTGAAAGAAGTTTACTCCAGTCACCTGTCCCATGGACCACATCTCCGTTGAGTCAGCGACTCCCGAAGAACGGCGGCCGTCGCTTCCTGAGCGCAGCGCCGTCGCCCTGGAGGCAGCAGCATCGCGCGCATCTCTATCCTTTAGCATCGTTTTCCCCGAAACATGCATTTTTTATTTTTTTGAAAGATGTTTACTCCAGTCACCTGTCGCATGGACCTCATCTCCGTGGAGTCAGCGACTCCCGAAGAACGGCGGCCGTCGTCTCCTGAGCGCAGCGCCGTCGCCCTGGAGGCAGCAGCATCGCGCGCATCTCTATCCCTTAGCATCATTTTCCCTGAAACATGCAATTTTTATTTTTTTGAAAGATGTTTACTCCAGTCACCTGACCCATGGACCTTATCTCCGTAGTGTCAGCGACTCCCGAAGTATGGCAGCCGTCGTTTCCTGAGCGTAGGACCGCTGCCCTGGAGGCAGCAGCATCGCGCGCATCTCTATCCTTTAGCATCGTTTTCTCTGAAACATGCATTTTTTGTCTTTTTAAAGATGTTTATTCGAGTCACCTGTCCCATGAACCTCATCTCCGTGGAGTCAGCGACTTCCGAAGAATGGCGGCCATCGTTTCCTGAGCGCAGCGACGTCGCCCTGGAGGCAACAGCATCTCCATCCTTTAGGGTCGTTTTCCCTGAAACATGCATTTTTTATCTTTTTGAAAGATGTTTACTCCAGTCACCTGTCCCATGGACCTCATCTCCGTGGAGTCAGCGACTCCCGAAGAACCGTGGCGGCCGTCGTCTCCTGAGCGCAGCGCCGCCGCCCTGGAGGCAGCAGCATCTCCATCCTTTAGGGTCGTTTTCCCTGAAACATGCATTTTTTATCTTTTTGAAAGATGTTTACTCCAGTCACCTGTCCCATGGACCTCATCTCCGTGGAGTCACCGACTCCCGAAGAACGGCGGCCGTCGTTTCCTGAGCGCAGCGCCGCCGCCCTGGAGGCAGCAGCATCTCCATCCTTTAGGGTCGTTTTCCCTGAAACATGCATTTTTTATCTTTTTGAAAGATGTTTACTCCAGTCACCTGTCCCATGGACCACATCTCCGTTGAGTCAGCGACTCCCGAGTAACGGTGAGCGGCGTTTCCTGAGCGCAGCGCCGTCGCCCTGGAGGCAGCAGCATCGCGCGCATCCCGTCCCCTAGCATCGTTTTCCCTGAAACATGCATTTTTTATTTTTTTGAAAAATATTTACTCCAGTCATCTTCCCATGGACCTCAGCTCCGTGAAGTTGGCGACTCCCGAAGAACCGTGGCGGCCGTCTCCTGAGCGTAGCACCGCCGCCCTGGAGGCAGCAGCATCGCGCGCATCTCTATCCTTTAGCATCGTTTTCTCTGAAACATGCATTTTTTGTCTTTTTAAAGATGTTTATTCGAGTCACCTGTCCCATGAACCTCATCTCCGTGGAGTCAGCGACTCCCGAAGAATGGCGGCCGTCGTTTCCTGAGCGCAGCGACGTCGCCCTGGAGGCAACAGCATCTCCATCCTTTAGGGTCGTTTTCCCTGAAACATGCATTTTTTATCTTTTTGAAAGATGTTTACTCCAGTCACCTGTCCCATGGACCTCATCTCCGTGGAGTCAGCGACTCCCGAAGAACCGTGGCGGCCGTCGTCTCCTGAGCGCAGCGCCGCCGCCCTGGAGGCAGCAGCATCTCCATCCTTTAGGGTCGTTTTCCCTGAAACATGCACTTTTTATCTTTTTGAAAGATGTTTACTCCAGTCACCTGTCCCATGGACCTCATCTCCGTGGAGTCACCGACTCCCGAAGAACGGCGGCCGTCGTTTCCTGAGCGCAGCGCCGCCGCCCTGGAGGCAGCAGCATCTCCATCCTTTAGGGTCGTTTTCCCTGAAACATGCATTTTTTATCTTTTTGAAAGATGTTTACTCCAGTCACCTGTCCCATGGACCTCATCTCCGTGGAGGCAGCGACTCCCGAAGAACGGCGGCCGTCGTTTCCTGAGCGTAGCACCGTCGCCCTGGAGGCAGCAGCATCGCGCGCATCTCTATCCTTTAGAATCGTTTTCCCTGGAACATGCATTTTTTATTTTTTTTGAAAGATGTTTACTCCAGTCACCTGTCCCATGGACCTCATCTCCGTGGAGGCAGCGACTCCCGAAGAACGGCGGCCGTCGTTTCCTGAGCGTAGCACCGTCGCCCTGGAGGCAGCAGCATCGCGCGCATCTCTATCCTTTAGAATCGTTTTCCCTGGAACATGCATTTTTTATTTTTTTTGAAAGATGTTTACTCCAGTCACCTGTCCCATGGACCTCATCTCCGTGGAGGCAGCGACTCCCGAAGAACGGCGGCCGTCGTTTCCTGAGCGTAGCACCGTCGCCCTGGAGGCAGCAGCATCGCGCGCATCTCTATCCTTTAGAATCGTTTTCCCTGGAACATGCATTTTTTATTTTTTTTGAAAGATGTTTACTCCAGTCACCTGTCCCATGGACCTCATCTCCGTGGAGGCAGCGACTCCCGAAGAACGGCGGCCGTCGTTTCCTGAGCGTAGCACCGTCGCCCTGGAGGCAGCAGCATCGCGCGCATCTCTATCCTTTAGCATCGTTTTCCCTGGAACATGCATTTTTTATTTTTTTTGAAAGATGTTTACTCCAGTCACCTGTCCCATGGACCTCATCTCCGTGGAGGCAGCGACTCCCGAAGAACGGCGGCCGTCGTTTCCTGAGCGTAGCACCGTCGCCCTGGAGGCAGCAGCATCGCGCGCATCTCTATCCTTTAGAATCGTTTTCCCTGGAACATGCATTTTTTATTTTTTTTGAAAGATGTTTACTCCAGTCACCTGTCCCATGGACCTCATCTCCGTGGAGGCAGCGACTCCCGAAGAACGGCGGCCGTCGTTTCCTGAGCGTAGCACCGTCGCCCTGGAGGCAGCAGCATCGCGCGCATCTCTATCCTTTAGCATCGTTTTCCCTGGAACATGCATTTTTTATTTTTTTGTAAGATGTTTACTCCAGTCACCTGTCCCATGGACCTCATCTTTGTAGAGTCAGCGACTCCCGAAGAATGGTGGCCGTCGTCTCCTGAGCGCAGCGCCGTCGCCCTGGAGGCAGCAGCATCGCGCGCATCTCTATCCTTTAGCATCGTTTTCCCTGGAACATGCATTTTTTATTTTTTTGAAAGATGTTTACTCCAGTCACCTGTCCCATGGACCTCATCTTTGTAGAGTCAGCAACTCCCGAAGAACGGTGGCCGTCGTTTCGTGAGCGCAGCGCCGTCGTCCTGGAGGCAGCAGCATCGCGCGCATCTCTGTCCTTTAGCATCGTTTTCCTGAAACATGCATTTTTTATTTTTTTAAAGATGTTTACTCCAGTCACCTGTCCCACGGACCTCATCTCGGTAGAGTCAGCGACTCCCGAAGAACGGCGGCCGTCGTTTCCTGAGCGCAGCGCCGTCGCCCTGGAGGCAGCAGCATCACGCATCTCTATCCTTTAGCATCGTTTTCCCTGAAACATGCATTTTACTTCCCACACCGATAGGTGAGGGGAGTATTGTGATCGCGAACATTTTCGATTTTGATATAATACTCTTTTTGGATGTTTTATGATGATACATAACGAAAATCCACGTCACTCATTTCCGTCGGTCTGTCTGTCTGTCTGTCTGTTGGCGTTTTTCTAGCCTCGTAATCTCAGTAACCGCTGCATGGATTGTAATGAAGCTTGGGCAGCGATATGCTGTGGTGTCGTAGTAGGTAATGTTCCTATAATTTTGGAAATCGTTGTACGGGGGCGGAGTATATATATACAATGCGAATTGGGTTACACCATGCGGCGTCTTTCGCATCCAAGCTTCCACCTCCTTCTATCTTGCCAGTCCTGTTCATCAGTCTGCCTATCTTCCATAGCCTGCTCAACTCCGTCTTTCCAGGACAGCCTTGGTCTTCCTTTTTGTCTCCGTTGTGGCGGATCCCAGAACCATATTTTTAAGGGCCATCTGTCTTCAGGCATTCTTCTCATATGCCCGTAAAAATTAAGCCTTCGTCCCTCTATAGTGTCCATTATATCAATTGTAACCCCCATTTTTTCCCTTATGTGTATGTTCCTTATTCTATCGATTCTTGTTATTAGCAAAAAACAAAAATTTCCAAATACTCCTCAAACTTCATTTTTAGGCGTTTTAGGGGTTCCTGATCATTTTCTACTTTTTTTTTGGGTGGGGGTGAATTTGGGATGGTTAGGGGATGGGGGGTTGTAAAACTGAAAAAATTGTTATATTCGTAATGCCATTGACCTGTGAATGGAAAACCTAGCGGCATAATAGACTTTTTTAGGCCCATCCGAACATCGCCTTTCTTATTATAAAAACCAAGGGACTTATTTCTGGGTTGTTGAGTGTTGTTTTAGATGGTTATATTATTATATTGCGTAACGCAAAAATTATTGAATTGATTTTAATGAAATTTTGACACAGTATTACTATCGCGGCGAGGATGGAAAACGCGTATTTTTTGAAAAAGTCATTTCAGTGGCGGTGTAGCAATAATGAAAAACTAAAAATTATAAATACACTTCGAACTTCGTTTTTAGGCGTTTTAGGGGTTCCTGATCATTTTCTACTTTTTGGGTGAGGGTGAAATTGGGGCGGTTCGGGGGGTGAGGGGTTGCAAAACTGAAAAAAATTGCTGTATTCATAATAGTTTGTTAATTGACCCGTGAAAGAAATACCTAGCAACATATTACACTTTTTTAGGTCTATCTGAACATTGGCCTGCCTATTACAGAGACCAATTTTGTGATGTATACATACGAGTTTTGCCTTATTTCGTTCCTAACCAAAGCTCCATGGTATGTTCCAAATGAATTTATCAGACGCGACTTGCAGATCCCATCAGTGAAAGAAGAAGTATCAAACATCGCCGCGAGGTACAGAACTCGTCTTCAAGAGCATCCCAACCCATTAGCCAGACACCTTATGCAGCATCAGGGCAGCCGCAGGTTGAAGAGACACATCCCAAGTGATCTTCCAGAAAGATTTGAGTGAATGTGTAGTGTGTAGTTCCCAGTGCTAAACTTTGTGTATGTGCAAAGATGTAAGAGGAAAATGGTTACTGAACTGTTCCCCACATGTTAGTGTTAGTGCGACAAACTATTTGCTCATTGTGACTAGTTTTACAGATAGCAAATCAATTGGGAGTTAAATTAAAAAAAAAAAATCGTTCAATGTATATTGCGTAAAGCGAAAATCATTGAATTGATTTTAGTGCAATTTTGACACAGAATTTAGTGCCGCGGCGAGAATGGAAAACACGTCTGTTTTTGAAATATCGTGTCAGTGGCGGCGCAGCAATGATAAAAAAACTAAAAATATAAAAACAGTTCAAACTTCGTTTTTAGATAGCTTGGAGCTTGGTTTGGACGCTCTTGATCGTTTCGCATCGTCCAGTTGAAGCACGCAGAAAAAAACTGTGGCATCCTAGCTTCTAAGGAGGGAGACGCAAGAAACTATTTACGAGAGTTTCTGTGTTGGACGTTTTTTTGAGGGCGAGTGGGCGATGATTTGGTTGCAAGGGATTTCAAACTATAGCTTCATGCAATGAAAAAAGAATAAAGTGCTATTATCATTATGTGTGGGAAGTACTAAGTCAATCAGCTTGACACCATTTTTTTATTTTTCTGAAAGATGTTTACTCCAGTCACCTGTCCCATGGACCTCATCTCCGTGGAGTCACCGACTCCCGAAGACCGGCGGCCGTCGTCTCCTGAGCGCAGCGCCGTCGCCCTGGAGGCAGCAGCATCGCGCGCATCCCATCCCCTAGCATCGAGGGAGGTGGTGGGGGGACGGGATCGGCGCCCCGTCGGACGACAGATCAGTCCGTGCGCGCCCTTTCTGCAAGGGATGCCGCTACGATTTGCCGCGACCGCGACCGCCATCATGCTACCAATCGGATGTTTCTGCTGCTTTCACTCAGACTGATCCGTCGAGGATATGGGGGAGCCATGATATCCAGGCGCAACGCGGTCTGCTATTGGGTCGCTCTGATATGCTCGCAAGGTGAGTACTGTCTACTGACTGCATCCGGTCCAAGTGCAATGCCGGCACTACGGGTATAACCTACTATCTGGTACGCATAGTAAAGTGTGTAGATCGAATATTACGGTAGCATCACCGAGGGCTGACCATCAAGAGTTCCAGTGAAGTGCCCAGGTCACATTTTTTCAGTTTTCGAGAAAAACGCTTTTAAAGTTTATATTTCTCTCTGGAAATATTAATTTTTCGAATAATCATTTGATTTGTTATAGTCTTTTATTTTATTACTTTTAGGGTGAGCGACTTGAAGTCAAAGCTAGTTTAGTGGCCCACTATCCAAGATTTTGGTTTTTCTTCAAAAAATGGCACTTTTTTCTTTGGATTTCAAAAAGGTAATAAGAACGTGTAACAAACTTTGATGTATTTTTGTTTTATAATATATAAGAATACAAAATACATTACAAATACAAAAGTTATTCATAAATATCGATATCAAAGTCAATTGCTACGTCAAGAACTTCATTTTCTAAGTCAGGACGCATCTGTAGGTCAGATATGTGATATCTATAATAGAGAAATGTGGTGAAATTAACAGATTTGCTTTATATGATAAAAATTTTAGGTTATCTCAGCATAAAACAGGATTTCTTTTATATAAACATAATATTATCAACAATATTAAAAAAGCCCACTTAACCTGTGTTTCTTGTACTATTTCTTCACAATTTTTCAACTATAAACGATTAGATAGAGCGAGATAATAAATCACTAGGAGCACGCTTCTATCGGGAATGGAAAAACGAATGGTATAAACTACAAACTATGCATAAATGATATGCTAGTGGACTAAGGAAACTTTTGCGTTGACGTGGTCATTCATAGTGATTAACAGACTGTGTACTTAGAGTCATCTTCCATTGAATATATTTTAATTTCTAATACTTGGCTGGATCTAGACATACGCTGCAATGAACTGAGTACTGTTTTAAAAAACTCGTATACTCATATAATCATTTAGGTACATCTTACAACAATTTTAGGTATACTACTACAAAGCTAACAAAAAGTTCGCATAGATGGATAGTCTGTAATTGATGAAAATGTAATTTAGGCTTGCATTGGACCTTTCAGGTGCTCTATTTATCCATATTAGATAAAAAGTGCTACTTTTGAACAGGATGCAGTACGTCAGTAACAAGGTTATAGATATACCCGGCAATGAATTTAATGGCACTATAACATGTTAAAAGTTAGATGTTTCAAAAGGTCCGTTTCGGACTTCCATTGTCTATATAATTTTAGTTTACAACGTTTCGATTGATATGGTATCTTCAATCGTCTTCAGGTAAACTGTTTACCTGAAACCATACTATATCAATCGTAACGTTGTAATCTAAAATTATATAGACAGTGGAAGTCCCAGAACTACAGTTATGCGTGACTATACATTAAACAACCCTTACTGCAAACCGTTTTCTGTCCAGGGTAGTACTGAAAACTTATATTAATAGTAAAACTTATAAGTGAGACTATTATTACCGTACAATGTCGAATTATCTAAATTTTTACATGTTTACTTGAAATGTTGTCGAACTGTAAGGAATGTAATTTTCTTAAAACAATGGGCTACCTTATGTCGGATTCAGGTAGAAAATTACCATGATTAATCCAGAAACGTGCGCTAGTAATCGGTGCTTTACAAAATAGAAAAAAAAGATGAAATAGAAATTCCAGATAATAACAGAAAATTCCTAACGCTTCGCTTATAAAACATCATATTAGGTATTGAATTACTTGGAAAACAAAATGTTACAATTTCCCCAGAAGTTAAAACAAAAAGTCAGTTATTGGAATTCGAACTTTGATAAAAAAAAGTACATCATTGACGGAATGATGCGAAGTAGAGGGTGTGATATTTTATGGCTTTCAGTATATTTTTTTTATTTTTAAACCAATTGAATTAATATTTATTTTTTATTTAATCGTGTCTGAGATACACTTCAATCAAATGGTTAGTTTTATATTGTATATATTTTTTAATTTTTTACATATACTAATATTAGTTAATAAGTAATTGGAGAAAGGAAAAAACACATATACGGAACTATCACAGACGTCGCAAGTCAGATATAATTAACTGAATTAATATAGAGCAATTTAAAAAGAAGTACAGTAATCGAATAATCACCCCGAAAGCTTATCTGCAGTTATAAATCTTATTAGAGATCAGGTACACTCAATAACGCAAGAAAAATGGTAAAATTGCATTAAACATGTAATAAGAGAAGAGTCGTCATTTTTAAATACATGACCGAATAAAATTATTATCAACTTGAATGACAGCGACTCTGAATCTGATTTCTACATGTGTTAATTTTTTTTTACTGCCTCATTTTTCATTTGTAGTCTTAATTAGTATTGTTCTCTGAATGGTATCAATTGTACATTTTATAATGTTAGTTAATATCCATTGAAAATCTTATAAGAAACCAAGTTTGGTTATTTTCTTTAATGTTAGTGTGACTCTGAATGATTCTGTCCTCAATATCCAGCTCACGACACTGCGTTGTATAATACATGTCTCTGGCCATTAATTGTACACTTTTTGAGAAATAAGGGCCTTTAAGTTACTTCCGGCTATGTCTGGAACGTTTTTACTATAATCCCAACAATAATTGATTTATTGTGGGTGACGTATTTAAAAAGCTAAAAGTTGTAACTTGGAAAACACTACATACCACAGCACAATCGTATCAAACAAGAACCTTTTATCTTAGTGTTACACGATTGTGCTATAGTTTGTAGTAATTTTACCTGATTTTACCTGAAGAAGAAATCATAGTTCATGAAAGCTTGGAATATAATTGCGCAATTTTGCTTGCAATATTCCATTGGACATTTTTTTGGCTGCTACAGTTATCTTTTCATTCATTCCTAAGGCTTGCTCTATATGCATTAATGAGTTTAAGGCAGCCTGAAATGAATAATCAACACTTCATCGTTAGCTTTCTGAATCCCAGTAACAAGTACTATTTTGTTATCACAGGTATTCTATCTAGTTGATGCCTGCCATTGCAAAAAGGCTTAATATTATTACGAATCGCCTTAGTGCAGCAAAGCTGTAACCAAAACTGCACTTTCTGTAACCTAGGAAGGACTATGCTGCTTTTGATCACTTTACACACCGTAAGTAGCGCTTTCCAATTTCTAGTAATACGTTTTTTTAGACGTTCTATGATAGCTAAGACACTTTTAATAGTGAAAGTCATAAGACTGATACCGTTGATTGAAGAAACTATTTTCTTCAATCAACGCTGATACCAATTGATCAAATAATACAATGTACGGTATTTCAATCGCCCAAGAAATACGTTTCAATACCTGTATAAACGTTCAGAATCGAGTCAAAACTGGGATATATCTACATGGATACCAGAGAAGGAATCCGGGAAGAAACCGTAACGCACGATCTGTAATCGAATTGCCGCTTTCCCAGTATTCTTTTACGTGCATCGAGCCACGAAATTCCTGCTGGAAAGCTACGTGTAAATGCATTCCACTTGGTGCTGTTTCGGCTTTACGTCGGACAAATCAAAGCCCCTACGACGTATAGTACAGTCGACAAAGCTACTACTACTGTGGTGTAGAGCTCTGGACAAAAAAATTTATAGAAACATGTTCGACAGCGTCCAGAGTAGGTCGCTACTGAGAGTTGCCAGCGCCTATTCTACCGTGTCGACAAATCCCGTGCAAGTTATAACAGCAACACCCTCCTTGTCGTTATTGGCAGATGAAAGAAGGTATATATACGAAGTCTGAAATGGACGTGACCATCAAGTAAGAAAAGAAGCTAGAGCGAGAACGATCCAGAAATGGCAGCAGCTTTGAGCAGACACCACTGAAACTGCCAGTGGACGAAGAGGCTGATACCAGACTTAGCTTCCTGGCTGAAATGTGAGCATAGAAGGGCAGAATATTTCCTTACTCAGGCCCTATCGGGTCACGGTCCTTTTAGAAGTTACCGGAAAAGATTTGGCAAGATCGCGGACGACAAATGTTTGCATTGTGGTCTGGTGGACACTATAGAGCATGCCCTTTTTGAGTGTGGAAGATGGGAACAACCAAGACAGGAAGTTGCAAGTACAATGCTGGAATGCCACACACGGGGTGATTAAGACGATACTAAGCGCCAAAGAAGCAGAAGAACTCCTAATCCTCACATTGTTGGAGGACGGGAGATGTAGGAAGAAGCAAGAAGGAAGAATAGAATGAAGAGAAGACAGCCCTAATCTTGACGGAAAGTCAACCCAGATAGTTCCGAGATTAAACGGGCGTTTGGCATGACCCACTCGCTCCGGGCTGCGGCGACGGTCCATGGTAAAAAACTACTACTGAAGGAACTAGATACCCGTGTGGGGGCGGGTTAGAATATCTCCCATCGTATATCCTGCGTGTCGGGAAAGGCGACTAAAAGGAACACCGAACTACTGTCGGTATAAGCAGTAACCTCTTCTCAACCAACAGATTCGGGTGGACGAGTTGAGAAGAATCAGGACACCTTCTTGTCCTTGGGGTGAGAAATTGCCCCTAAAGGCGGATGAACCAGTAGATACCATCTGGTCAACGGCATGAGGATGCAGAAAGCAAATGGGAAACTACTGCATTGAAGATCTTAAAGATATACTAAGAGAAAGTCGTAAAATCTGTAAATGCATTTTACGAGTTCACAACATGTCTGTTAAGACGTTGTGACTATGATGACGAAGGAACTAGACAGTTGGGATAAGGTCAAAAAAAAAGAGGTACGCCAATCCAGCGTACACATCGATTGCGGATAAACATATGTTTCCATTTTATTGTCTTTGTTTGTGAATTAAATGTGATTTACCCATGTATCTTTTTTACTACATGCGCCTTTTTATTAATTATTTGACTGAAGTATCTACTACTAAGTACCCTGAAGATGGCCTAAGAAAAATCGAAACATTAAAGAGACACCTACTTCTTTTTCTGACCTAACCCCAATCATATGGTTTCTGGAATAGAATTCAGTAGCTCACCAAAGCGTACAAGGTGTTACTCAATGATAGCCCCTATTTCCGAGGGAGCACTGCACTTAGGCCTCAACTGGCCCATTGTGCATCCTTCCAGGGAGTTGTTTGCTCATTTCATCGTCCATCCTGCCAATCTTAGAAAAGTGAACAAGTCGCTAGGGGACATCTCCCTTATGTAGGCAGGTTTAGGCCAAGACTCGTCGAACGCACACTCTCTAATAGAAAATAACTCTGAGCACTCACATATATGACGTATTCCACAGTTTCGTCTTCACTTTCACACATTTTACTTATCGGCGTGTGACTAAACCCCAGAATGTGGAGGTGCTTTCTGATTTGGCAGTGGCCTGTCCAGAGTCCTACTATGGAACGTAGGTTTGACTTGGCCAAGCTTCTTTGGGAGATCTGCATCCTAGTAGCTCTTTCCATCGTTTACTATTTGGGCATGGGAGTGTTTCTTGGCTATTTCCGCAAATGTTATTGTCGACATTCCGTAGTCGTAAAATCCTTCCTTCAACAGCCGCTCTGAATGGACCAACCGCTATACGGTTGCCTCCTTCAAATAGTTTCCTGTCACCTAATCTCACGCTTAATCCAAATTTATGACCACAGCAAGTACCCTATTGAGGAAAGGTGTTCGTAACAGAACAAGCTTTCTGTAACGTTAACTCCTAAAGGCTTGAATGACGTCTTGGAAGAGCCTTTTTGTTCGTTAGAACTAGGTGCTAGCTTAAACCTTCTGCTAACACCTCTGCACATTCAGGTGGAAAGAGTTGCAAAAGTGGTCGCCTACAGACTGCTATCAACCGGCAGATCTGACAACATGGAACTAGGTCCAGACACAACGGGTATAATGGGTGAAATTACCCATCATCATGTACTCGGAATGGTCTCGGACTATATGATTCCCCAAGCGCATATAGAGCAATCCTATAACGTCCTTTTCCCAGGCAGGAACGAATGGACTGATGGCTCCAAGTCTGAACTGGGGGCAGGAGCGGGAGTAGTGGCTACCAGTCCAAGAGTTGAAATTTCAGTCAACCTTGGGAGGTATACCACAGTATTCCAAGCAGAAATGATTGCCATAGAGCTGGGAGTCAGGCAACTGATCAAAAGGCCCCTGACAAACATATCTATAAAAATATTTTCAGACAGCCAGGCTGCATTGAAAGCACTGTGCTGCAGTCGGGTTGATTCAAGACTAGTATGGAACTGCATGCACCTCCTCAACAAACTCGGAACGGGAAACACGGTATCCTTGATTTCGGTTCCGGGTCACAGCGGAGTGGAAGGCAATGTATTAGCCGACGCACTAGCAAAAGGAGGAACTGAGTCTATGTCCATAGGACCCACCGACGATAAACCGAGTATAGACTCTGCACTTCATTGATGGATAGCCATTTGGTTAATCCCAGACATAACTTGTAGGCGAGGGGCCAGCGACGAGCGGCGGGGCCGACAAAATGGCCGACCACGTAGGATAGTAAATGAATTCAACCAGTGGCGTATCATAAAAATACCTACTACCGCACAACGGCGTAACGAATCCTTTGTGGTAGTTTAGCTGAAACTTCACTTTGACTATAGACGCCGAAGGTTGTTGAAATTCACGAAATGGCTTATTTCTGGGGCGTATATTACAGAATTGGTATTGAAAATGAGGACAAATGTGTGTATAATTCAACGAGGATTTCATTCACGTTTGTCCCTCCGAGCCCCCTTCCACTTGGCGCTCACGTAAGTCTTAAATTGCCCCTGAAGGATTATTACAAAGAAAAATTAATCTCTTCCAGGTGCTTGTTGTTACTTTGGACCAATATTCTACTATCTACCATTTACACTTTTTCGATATCTGTAAAAATACGAAAAACGCGGATACTGTATGACTACCATGATTTGAAATACATATGTTGCATGGTTCACAGATATATATCTGGATTTTTGAGCTCTTTTAGAGAAAGATTTCAAAACAATCCGTAGACTTTGGAATTTTTAGAATAAGAGTTTTTGAGTGGCGCTGTTGTCGGATGTAATTCAAAATATGGAATTTACAATTATTTATTTTATTATACAACAATACATAATAAATGTGCATAGTGAGGACTAAAAAACATTTAGATATAAGTAGGAGTTGTTAGTTTTTCTACATAATAATAGCATTAAATCATCCAGACAGTATATATACCATTTATATGAACATGTTTCACAGAATGACTTCAAATGTTCAATAATGGAAAAATAATTATTCAGCCAAAAAAATAAATCATTCCCTGAAAACAGTATATCTACCCATTAAAATACACCAGACAATGTCAAATATCTAATCGCAGGAAGTATGCATTCATGCATGCATTCCTAATTCTTGTACATATGAATTGGTGTCCTGAAAAAAAAAGTTTATTCTTTTTATAATAATAATAAGTTTATTGACACATAGGAAGTCAAGGTATGGATTGTTTGGATTGTCAACAAACAAAAGTAACTACAGGAGTACCTAGTTGTACTTATATGTGGTATTTATTTAAACATATTTTTGAACAGTTCAATTTCGATCAGAATTTGTATAGCAAGTCTTTTTAAGGTTAAACTCTATCTACTTGAACAAATACACACATTATATAGCCAAACCGAATAAATTGTATCTATAGAATACATTTATAAATATATATTTATTATTGCTTCTGGTTTATGATCTCAAAAATAGTACAAAGGCTGCTGTTCATGGGGACAATAGTAGCGTTCAGAAATGGCAGCCATAAGTGAACGCCATTAGATTTGCCACTAGGAGTATACACAAGCTCATTTGTGAATTCCACTAATGGCTGTCGGTATTCTTATCAGTTCGGTGTATATCATATCGGAAAATTGGATTTCCTACTAGGACAGTAGAGTGTAGTCGCAAAATATTACTTTTCGCATGTGAAAATGATTAGGAGCCAACCATTATAGGGAAGGAGACTTCAAGATTTCATATTCATTCATTTTAGTGAAATTGAGATCTATACATATGTCAATTTTATGATTAAACTTAGAAGGGGTGAAATCATACCGTCAATCTTCATAATATAGCATAATCAGACAAATGCTTATCAAACATAGGAAGAATTTAAATCAGGCCTGCATTTGAAATTTATAAGGATTCACCTTTTAAATCAGAAACTGTGACATACAGTAACAAATTTATGTAGTACATATGAAAATAAAATAATTTTATTATTTTAAGAGCGAACGTATCACCACTACGCCAATGCTTGTACACCTAACCTCAGTTCCTAACTGTATCAATTTATGACGGTTTTTACTCACCGATGGAAGGATAATCCTTGTGATTCAGGCTGGTGGCTATATACTTTAGATACGTAACAATACCGCACCATGATTAACGACAAAACTGCTACGAAATGATCACAAAAGAAAAAAATATTCGGACAACGCACAGACATACTCCGAAAACAACAAAGCAAAATATGAATGACTTCCGATCGTAAAGGGAGGGGACGTACCAAGGCCAGCCGGCTCGTAAACTCCAAGCTAGGTTGCCAGATCGATGAATTAGCAGATGCAGGATGTTTGTAACTGTGTAGGTTACAGTGTACGTCTGGTGAATATGTATACTTGTTTAGTTGAGGTTTATAGGTGCCCCTCAAGTATTATGCAACGCATATTCTTTCTGAGAATGAATTTCGGAGTTAACCTCTAAAAGGCCTCACGACTTCTAAACCAACTATACAGGAAATTCGGATATTTGCTGACCTACACACACACACCGACAACGTTGCATTAATGTTGGACGCCTGATTTTTCTAAATAAATGTGTCTATACTCGGTTTATCGTCGGTGATAGGACCAGAACCATTCGCGGGCATTGCAAAAAGCACCGCTAAAAATACCATCTCGGAAAGCACTCCCGAACTGGTGAGATACGCCAGGGCTACTGCACTCGAAGGTGTTTATAAGATACCCCTCGAGTCAGGCCCCTCCGAGGATTATGGAAAGTAATAGGTACGACGTCCGCATTCTGGTCGGTCTGCTGACGGGACATGGTCATCTAAGGTACCATATGCGGAAGTTGGGTCTTGAACAAACTTCAGACTGTCGCTTCTGCTACGTGGAGGACGAAACAGCGGAGCATATTCTTTGATTCTGTCCAGTACTGGATAATGCTAGGTTCCAGACATTCGGATTTGCCCAACTGGAACCTCATGACTTCAAAGAAGTTTAACCCTTCACGTTGATCGCCTTCGTAAAGAGGTGCGGACTGTACGGTGAACTCTAAAAAGGTGTGAGCCACAATAGACACAATTGAGTCGCAGTGGAAGGAGACAGCTCTGCCCCACTCACTTTCATCCTTACCTACCCTAACCTAGCTTAAACCCTGCTTGTTTGATATTGTACTAGGCTTGGAAGCATTGAATACCATATTCTTGAATCACCAAGCTGTAATGGTCTCCAGTCCTTTGATAGCGAATCAATCACTGCAAGCCTTGTGGGTTCTACCTTGACTACAGAGATCTGTCTATTGCCCATAATGCTAATGTGTAAGCTACTATAATCTGCAAAACTGTGGGTTTGGTTTGTAGTACTAGAGAACAGATAATGATGTGAACCATAAGCAATGTCGGGATCTATACCGATTCTTGCGGAAACCCCAGCGTTGATGTTGTGGAAGTTAGAGAAGAAACCGTCTACAACGACAGAGATCTTGAAACCAGAAAGGACATTTACCATCCAACTACAAAATTTACAGGAAAGTTGTATCACGGAAGCATTGTTTAGGAGAGCTGCATGCCACAGTTTTTTTACCTCTAAGAGCTGTCAGGATGGAAGTCTTTGAGGCCTATTGTTCAATAACTTCCAGAGAGGGGACGGTGCATGACCAGCACCGTTGGAATGATACCCCATCATCATCCCGGACGGCCCGACGGGGGTCCCCCGTCCGGGCCTTCCGGTCGATCATCCAAAGTGCCGGCCTAGTAAGATGGTCCGCTCAGCGCTCGTGTGGGCGACACCAACACGGTCGAAACTGAATGCCCTGTGTATATTCAGTCACCCACCCAAGCGCTAACCGCGCACAAGGCTGCTGCTGCCCCACTACTGGAGGTAGACGTTGTTCATCGCGCAGCCACGTGGGTCCCCGCATGCCACAGTTGATCGAAAGCCTGTCTCTGAAATTGTGTCAATTTGTGACTTTGTCGACCAGAATATAAATGCATTTGGGGACAAATCAAAGCTGCACCAGGCAACCAATGTCCGGCACTAAACGGAGAAATCGGAAAGCAGGCTTCACGACAGCCGCCTGGAAACGGACGATAAGCAGCCAGCCGTTGCGACTTTGTATTCAGGAAACGACGCTGCTGTCTTCACATCGCCATGCAAACGGCTAAGACGTATCAATTTTTGCCGATGCTCAGGCTTGGTAAGATGCGCGTGTCGTAATCTAGAAGGAGGAAAGGATTGCCAATGCTGTCAATGCGATAGGGACCTATGCTTTTTTATATGGTCAGCCTCCCATAAAGGCTGAAAAACTATTGCGCTGTAGAAGCGCTGCGAGAGGATATGTGACTATGCACGTGATTCGAAATGCTGCTGGTTGTAGCTGTCGGGCAGCTCATTCCACAACGTTGAAGTTCTCCAAACGAAAGAATGCTGGAGGAGACTGGTTCGGGAAGTGGGAACCTCGACCTGGTAAGGTTAGGCTCGCAGAGCCTCTCTAGTGTTTCCTCGTTCGGACGATCTTTGGTGTTATTAGGAGGCGGATTACTACCTGCTCTGACAGTCAGGCAGCCATCAAAGCACTGAGTGCTTGGAAAATAACGTCGGGACTGGTCCTGGAGTGCAGGAGGGCTCTTGACCACATCTCAGCTAAACACAAGGTATCACTGATGAGGGTACCTGGGCACGCTGGGGTAAAGGGTACCGAAATGGCGGATCATCTGGCTAGGATGGGATCCGGCAACAATTTTGTGGGCCCGGAACCAGCCTTAGGACTATCTGCAAACTTGATTAGGAAAACAACTGGAGAGTGGATCCAGAATCAACACTCTCTGAGATGGAACAACATCTCTGGTCATCTCCGTCAGGCTCGGGAACTATTAGCAGGGCCTGCAGAGAGAATAGGACGATTTTGTCTGTCTCTGGATAGGAGTAACTTGAGATTGCTAGTAGGCCTATTAACGGGTCACAACACCTTCAGGCGTCACTTGTTCGTGATGAGGGTGGTCAACGACCCAACGCGCACGTGGTGTGGTGAAGAGGAAGAATCCTCGGCACACATCTTGTGTCGCTGTGAAACCCTGGGTTATCACAGGCAGACTATGCTGAGCTCAAGAAGCTTGGAGCCAGTAGAGATAAAAAGGATAGGACCTAAGAATGTCTTTGCCAAAAGGGCAAGTCTTAGGAACTAACGCGGATAGAGGCGCAAAAGGGCCAATCGTGTGGCCTATGCACCAGCCACATCCCGTGCTGGATAGCCTCTGGTCCTTATTCATTCATTCACATCTACATGCAAACGGCTAAGATGTATCAATTTTTGCCGATGCTCAGGCTTGGTAAGATGCGCATGTCGTAATCTGGAAAGAGGAAAGGATGATTGATGCTGTCAATGGGACAGAAACCTTTGCTTCTTTATATGGTCAGCCTCCCACAAAGGCTGAAAACCAATTGCGCTGTAGAAGCGCTGTTTGAGGATATGTGTCGGTGCACGTGATCTGAAACGCTGCAGGTTGTAGCTGTCGGGCAGCTCATTCCACAGCGTCGAAGTTCTCCAAAAGAAGGAATGCTGGAGGAGATTGGTTCGGGAAGTAGGGACCTCGACCTGGTATACGGGTGAGCTCGCACAGCCTCTCTAGTGTTCCTCGTTCGGACGATCTTTGGTGTTATTATCTGGGAGAGCTCACTGGAACATCTTCCGTGACAAAATATGTTAAGCAGGAACAGGTCAGCTACCCTTCTGCGATGTGCCAAGGTGTGGAGGTCCTTTGTGAGGTTAGGCATACCGATTAGTCTAATTGTTCTCTTCTGGATAGTGTCCAGAAGTTTTAGAGAGTGCTTCGAAGCGCATCCCCACAGATGGAAGCAGTACTCCAGCGATAGTCAGATATGTGCCTTGTAGAGCAGTTGCTCTGGTGTATATAGCTTCCTACAGCGGAACAAAACTCCAAGTTTCTGGAATGCCGTTTTAGCAATACTGACGACGTGGTCATGTCATAGGACATGTTATTGTTGATATTCATGCTCAAAACCTTGACGGAAGGTGACCCTCTATTTCCACAGTTGGTAAGCCAACGTGAAACTTCTTTGTCGGTGTTGTTGCCTGAGTTTTCTGTACGTTAAACTGCACTTCTTACTAATCTCCCACTCGACATACCTCTTTTGATATCTACGTTGATATGTGAGGCATGTTGCTGTCGCCGACATACCATCTCCTGGGATGGTAGTGGCTTGCCTGGTTCTATGCACGATATTAATGTTGTCGTCTGCAGAAACAGCAGCAGAAACAGTGTAAAGAATAGGACAGATCCCTGAGGAACACCGGCGTTTATTGGAAATACGTCTGATGAATAGACTTCGACTACAACAAAGATCGGTCCTTCAAGAAGCTATTCAGCCAGTGGCGCAGGCCAGCTGGACGTCAAGTGCAACAACACGGGATTCGCCATTATTTTCAATTGCTGTGTTCCACAAGTAAGTGACGTATGCCAGGAGATCACCTATTCTTACGGAAGCAATACTAGCGATCATTTATGATGTAATTGTTGTCCAGATATTTCAGGAGCTGTGTGTTAATGACAGTCTCCGTAACCTTAGACATCATGCAGCGAGAAACACGCCTCGCTGGTACAATAGCTTGCAAAGAATAGGTGCAAGCTCAGCGGCATGGCGTTTAAAGACAATGACCAAAATTTTATATATCCGTGCATAAACATAATTTTAAAGGCACTGTTTGACGTTATCTGTGCATATCTCTAAAGGGATTGGTTAATCGTGTCTAGCTTATTGTATCGCATCTTTTTATTTGTTACTTACTCATATATAATTTTGACACTTGACCCTCAGACACTCGCAGTGGATCTATTGTCAATGACACTCGCCTCTCTAGCCATCTCCAGCTGTACATCTCTTCAATCACTGCTTCAACGTCGGTGTTACCCTCATCTACTCGGTTATAATGGCATCCAAACATTTGGTTTCTGGAGTCTCCCACGCATTTGGTCACTTGTAACGTAACAAATTCTACATTTCCCTTTCTCTATTCCCGTAAAGGATACTATAATATTGCAAACGCAGCATGAAGCTGGCTGCAACGTCTCTTCATTTAAAAGGTTCAGCATACATCTGGCATTGCCTTAGGCTCGCAGAGTGCAGCATTCTCGGCCTGTATAGTTAAGTTCCACATTCGATGATACCTGCGTCACGCCTGGTCACGCCGGGTAGCAGTGGCGCGCTCGATTTCTTTGAAGGTCTACATAGGGATTCAGAGCCAATATACAATTTAAAGCTATCATAAAATTCTATACGTTCTGTATTCATTTTTTACAAATAGGTGTACCCGATTTTATTTTGAAATGTAAAGATATATTTTAATGATAAAATATTACTTATCCGAATCAAAGCCAGATATATGCTACTAGATATTGGAAGTTATAACTAGTTGAGTAGTTGCTAATGTTTCGTTTACATAAATGTGCAGTCTTTCTCAAAAATGCAAGTATGATATTGTCAAATAGCTATGGGCTTAATTATTGGCCATCAGCACAGCGGCTTGGTAGGGGCAGGCAACCACAGGTACAGTTTCAATGGAAACATTATATTACGTTAGACGTCAGCCAAAGATTTCAAATAGTAAAGTTCTCACATTCGGTCATACTGGAAGTGGAATTGAAATAATCTACAACAGTAATGCAGCTCTCAGCTAGTCTTTATGCGGACTACCCAGGACTCACCACGAGGAGGTGGCTGCATATCGAGTCCCACCACTCCTCCCACCCTTCTTTTATGTTTAACAAAATGAATAGGAAACTGAAAAGGTGCATGAATACGAAAATGAAACAATAAATAAACTCTCTAAACTTCAAAGGAGAACTTAGAATCCAACAAATTAAATTCAGAGTAAGAAGTAAAGTCTTAAAAGTTACAATGAACAAAAAATATATTCTGCTTAAGAAACTGGAGCAACAGCAACAAAAGTGATTGACTAAATTGTCTATGAACGTCTTAAAAATAAACAACGAATAAAAAAGTAAATATATAAATTAAAATAAATTAAAAAAATAAACAACAAAAAAACAACAAAAACAAATAAAAAGTAAATAAATATACTTGTTCTGAATCTCAGTCAGTTGCGGACGTGTGCGGTGGAAATTCGTCATCACTAGCAGAACTACAGTCAAAGGACTCGTCACTGTCACTGGTTGTATCACTGCCAAGGTTAACTATGACTGGCTCTATTACGGAATCTATATGGGGATCTAATTTCCAAAACTTTTCTTCCTCTGCTTTTACGTGTGATACGCATTTCTGCCAGTTATCTGCAGTTACCGCACCGATTGCTTCTTCTAAAAGGATACGTATATCGGCCAACTTAAAAGTTGTATTCCTACGCGCTACTTCATTTTTTACTTGTGCCCATACTAACTCGATTGGGTTTAACTCGCAGTGATACGGAGGCAGTCTTAAAACTGTAAAACCCTTTTCCCTAGCCATTTCGTCTACTGCTAATTTTATATACCTTTCTTTGTGGTGACGCGCGAGTTGTGACAGCTGTGCTTTGAGCATAGTCATATCGCATTCTATATTTTTTGACACGAGCCAGTCATAGATATCCGCTTTTTTCCAATTAGAAGTCGGAAGAGCTTCTAAACGCCGACTATGGTAGGACGCGTTATCTAATACAATAACCGAACCGGGTTCTAATTTTGTCAATATGGATTTAAACCAAGATTCAAAAACTACAGCGTCCATATCCTCATGATAATCACCAGTTTTCCGAGATTCAAAGACGTTCAATCCCCCATCCACAAACCCAGATTCGCTGCCAATATGCGTTATTATTAGCCGACGGCCTTTGCCTGAAGGGCATTTTAATCCCGTACTTAGGCCTTCAAGATGGGCTTGTCTACGACTCGCTATATTCAAATCCTGCCAACACCTAGTAACCGTGTGCCCTTCATTCAACCAAGTTTCGTCCAAGTAATAGATTTTTATTCCCCCGGCGTTACGAATACTACGTATTTTTCTTAAATATTCTCTACGCCATAATACTATATCGTCTCTTTCAATCAATGCGCTGTTCCGCTTTCTTTTCAAATATCTGATATTTATTTCGCGTAATGTTCTCAATAATACCCGACGAGATATCTTTGGCAGACTTTCATCATTTTGTAATTCCTGTTGTAGTTTTTTTATCGTTGGAAGTTCATTACGGAGATAAAATGAATGGACTTTTCGACGAATCGCATTTTTCACGTCACCATCCAAAACAATCTTTTTAACTCCTCTTTTTTGTTTAAGTGATTTTACCACAAATACTACGTCGCGCTTCTTTTCCTTCAAAATTCTGAAAATTGTTGCAACTGAGACCTTAGTCAGATCGCTGCAAAGTTTAACGATTTCCTTCACCGGCCTTTCAGGAAATCGTGTACGTACACCATCGTAAACATTCTTCACTATATTGCGTTCACCGGTTGATAAAACATGTCGTTTGGATGCTGTATTGCTAACCGATGTGCCTTGCTGCATTGTTATTAATTGTATCGTCTAATTTCCCGCGCAAACTTCAAGAATAACTTACCACACCTGCTATATCGCTACGCACCTGACTAAGACTGGCGCGTCAAATCTAAACGGGCGGCCACCGCGAAGCGGCAAGCCGGACCCTCGGCGGATCTTGCGGCATTGTCAAACCGTGCGTAATTGCTGCGAAACTGCTGTGATTTCATGGCCCCTCTCACAATGCGTCACATCGCGCAAAATAGATAAGCGACATGGTGTGAGCCTAAAACTGGTGTCGGTTTTTTGATTAACATGAAAGAAACATACATGTGCGTTGGTGCTCTAATTTACGGTTTTTTTGCTCCTCAGAAATTTTTATCACGATACCGAATGGATCAAGCGACTTGAGTTCGCACAGATATGCGACAGTACAAGTCTGCGATGAACGTTCTGAGTGCGAATATATTAAGTACACTCGCACATCTATAGCTTCCCACAGTATGCGTGTGCATGCCTGTACCGATCTCTAAGCTATGGCTAAAGGACCTGCACAAAGGGGCAACGCCGAGAGCTCGCATGCCGCCATTTCAAGCGCTGTTGCCAAGTGTACGTATGTTTCAGCAGTCGTGCTACCGTTGGTATGATTGGACGTGGATTAGGCATATTAGAAATTAAGGATTGCAATTAATGTTTGACTCCAAATAATAGAAAATTGAGAAACACTGTTGAATATTTGCTCACAGATTATGCATACAATCAAGCATACAGTAATATCTATTCGTTAGCTGAGCATCTAAGGGATCTTACGATTTTGTTATATAAGCGCGTGACAACATTGTTTGCGCCGATTTACCGCTAGCGGAGGTATCATGCAATGTGAAATTTAACTATAGCAGGCGACTTCAAAAGAGACACCCCCCGTCCCTCTCCTAACCCCCACTTCGCGTAAGTGGTCTGTAGAGATGAGACGGAGCCGGGGCTGAAGTCAAGGAGCTTCTCTCTTACGCCGCCGTACGTACGAGAATACAGGGTAAACAAGAAGGCATGATCGATTTTGTTCTTTGGAGGCTGCTGAAGATGGTTTCCGAATTTTCTTGATGGTAGTTGAATTGCTCAAGTATACAGCGTGTTTTCAAAGTTAGGACTTTCCTTTTCACAAGCAATTGCCTTTGAAAGCTAATGTACAGGGTGGGACACGTAAGATGACCCACTACCTTATCTTAGGAATTGCATGAGAGAAAAAGTTAAATACAAAAGTTCTTTGATGTGAGTTAGACTTTGATCTTATTATAATTTTGTGTAATTTTGTATATACAGGGTGGCCCGTTGTGCCTGAATCAATGTCAACATTTTTATTTCAAACGGAACACCCTATATATCTTTCGATTTTCAGATTACGCTCATAAATCCAAATATTTCTGCTTTTAAGTTTTATTTCAAATTCTGTCTAGTTTTTGTGTAAACTGATAGAAAATGGAGTTTAACGATTTTTTTTAATATTTATTGAGAAATAATATACAGGATGTTTGCTACAGTCATTGAAAAAAGCATTTTTTCAAACACCGATATCCTAACTATTTCAAATAGAACGCCTGTAGTAGTAGTAGTAGTAATTTATTTATGATATAGATACAAGAATTGTATATGATGACACGTCAACTATAGTATAAAAGTAACTGAGTATTTTGCTGAAAAGTTAAAAGTAATAAAAGTAATTCATTTTTGAAGAAATTCACTGACAGAGTAAAATAGGTTATCCGCCAAATACATCTTCACTTTGGCTTTAAAATGCTCATAATTAGCAATTTTTTTAATGCAGTCTGGTAGATTGTTGAATAGGATAGTGCAATTGTAATTAGGCGACTGCTTGAAGCGGCTAGTACTATGTTTCTTTATAGACAAATCGTTTCCCTTTCGGGTGTTGTACTGGTGAAATTGACCCAACGTATTAAACAATACAGGATTTCTCTTAACAAATAAAACACATTTTAAAATATATATACAGGGAAATGTTAAAATTTGTTTACACTTAAAAATTGGCCTACAGGTACTTCCAGGTTTAATATTAAATATGTCTGATTAGACGCTTCTGAGCAAGAAAGACGCGATCTCTATCTTTCGTGTTACCCCATGCCATGATATTATATGACATTCTGGAATATGCCAAAGCGTAATATGCAGATATAATCGCAGATTCATCAAGTACATCTTTCAGCTGCAGTACAGCATAAAATGCTTTATTTAATTGTTGGCATACATAATGTATATGATCCGAGAAAGTTAGCTTTGAATCAAAATATGTGCCTAAAAGTTTAGAAGTCTCTGATAAAGTAGAACCCGCTAATACGGCAAAGTCACCAGGCAGTTGTCGTTGTAGGGTGTAGTTAATTATTAAAGTTTTATTTTCGTTTAAAATCAGCTTGTTACGCTGACACCAGCCACTAAACTCATCCATCACAATGGTTACATTTTCCTGGAGCTCCTCGGGAGTTTGGCCACATACTGTAATTGTTGTGTCATCTGCAAACATGGTGACATTTCCCCGTGATATATTAAGGGGGAGATCATTGATGTAGAACAAAAACAGCATAGGCCCCAAGACAGAGCCCTAAGGAATTCCAAGGGATATCTCACTAATAATGGACTGGGCATTTCTCAACTTAACTTGTACCTTTCGTTGTTCTATGTAGGAAGTACACCATTTTAATGTTACTCGACGTATACCTAGAGTTTCGAGTTTATTTTCAAGATGAAATTTACTGATCGAATCAAATGCTTTTGTTAGATCAAACTGCAAGGAGACGACGTACTCACCCATATCCAAGTGGTTATAGATATATTCCAAATAATGACATGTTGCTGTCTCCACCGATTTATTCGAAATCCATGTTGGGATGGAGTAAGCAATTGATATTGATTGTATATTGTATATTTTGGTTTGGTCTAATTCTCTGTGTTTTCATATGAGCATGTCCCATAAAGTTGACAGATTCCAAATAAGTTAATGTTTTTTAATTCAACGCCATGTTTTTCTTAACATTACATTCGAAATACTGTAGATGGAGCGGACCCCCTGTATATTTTAGTATTGTCGATTGTCTGATTAATGCTCTGTATTTTGATATAAACATGTTCTATACGTAATGTTGATAGATTCCAAATAGTTGACATTCCTTTAAGTTAACCCGATATTCCTCTTCTGTTCTGTTCTGTTCTGTTGGCTTCATTTACAATGTGGTTACTGAATGATAATTTTGTATCGACGTATACCCCTAAACCTTTAACTGTACTCAGCTGTTCCAATTCAGTATTCTCTAACTGATATTTAAATTCAACAATGTTCGTTGTATTTTTGGTAAGTCTCATGAAATTACACTTTTTCAAGTTAAGAAATAGACAGCTTGCATCACAGTATTTCTGCAGAGATTCTAGATCATTTTGCAGTTTTAAACTGTCATTCATAGTTTTTACTACACAGAATATTTTCAGATCGTCTGCATATAACAAACAATTACTGAATTGTAAAGCTGATGAAATGTTGTTAATATAGAGAGTAGAGAGTATTTCGAATATAATTAAAAAAAACATGGCGTTGAATTAAAAAACTATAAATGAATCTGTTAACTTTAGGTATAGGGCATACTTATATGAAAACACAAAGAATTAAACAGTGAAATCCATCAAAACAGAATATACAGGGGGTTCCATTTGAAGTAGTTGAGATATCGGTGTTTGAAAAATGGCTTTCTTCCAAAGACTCTAGCAAAAATCCTGTATATTATTTCCCAATAAATATGCAAAAATTGTTAAATTTTATTTCCGAGTAGATCTCTTAGATCATAGTAGTAGCGACACATTTTATACAGAGCGGTTAAAATGTGATTTTTAGAAACATTGAAATTTCGAATTTCGAAAAAAATGTAATTTCGATTTACACAAAAACTAGACAGAATTTGAAAAAGACCTAAAATCAGAAATATTTGGATTGAAGAGTGTAACCTGACAATCTAAAAAATATATAGGGTTTGAAATACAAAAGTTGACATTGATTCAGCCATAAGATTGAAGTCTAACTCACATCAAACAACTTTTGTATTTAACTTTTTATTCTGTCTCATATAGTTTCTCTGATGAGGTAGTGGGTCATCTGACCTGTCCCACCCTGTACGGTGAATCAACAGTGGAAAAATATAAAAAAATGATAAGAAAGTACTATTCGTTTTGCTACGAAGTTGTAGCGCGGTCCTGTCACATGAGCCTTATAGATACGGTTTTAAGTTCGCGCCGCGAGACTGAAGAGCGCAAGTATTTGTTCTTCAATTCGGACCATTCAAGGTTGTCTAGCTTCTCCAATGTATCCACCATGATATGAATACAAACATGTATCACTGTATCACTAGCTCTTTGCATGACATACAGCAAACTCTTGCGAAATCTGAGGAACATTTTAACCACATTCACCTTGCACTTAAATCATGTCCACTAGTTCATTATAGTTATAACGGTGCATCGTTTTTGTTATTTTTAAAGTCAATGTAGCACGTCAAGAATTCGAGGGACCTCAAATGCGCTCTTCTACGTACATCTGTGCTCCGTAGTCAAATGAAATGAAGATTTCATTATCGGTCAATATCTTGATGTTACTGAGAAAAATCACTCCTTTTGCCCTATGAATAAAAAAATTCTAAGTAGGCTTTTAAGTAACGTTTGGACCACTTGGAGTGCCCTTTCTGGTAGGATAAGTATTGTTGGCTATGATATTTGTTGAAGGCTTTTTATTTTTTTTTCTCCAAAACAAAGTATAATACGAAGAGATATCAAGAGACAGAATAGTTGTGTTTTGAGGTGAGTAGCGTAGGTACATATTTTTTTTTTTTTGGTGATACTATTCGTGGGACTACCGAGAGGCCACTGGAAGTCATAATTATTTTGACTTACTTTGTGTAAATACATCTTATAGTCAGTCCCAACTTAACGAATGATTGCTGTGAACAACACTATCAAATTTCTCACAGAATTAGCTCAATGATCTTTAAGATAATAATGAAAAATCAAGTCCTTCCAAACTTTAACACCATGTATCTTAAAACCCAACTTTTCAGGACACGTGCTTATACGAGTACTCTAAAGTATGATTCCTTACGATGCTCTACTGTGTGGCCATCGTAAATTGGCCAGCGCGGCTTGAGGAAGGGGAGCGGGGGATTCCCTCAGGTAGCGATCCTCATTATCATGTCGAGTCAAAAAAGGGATAGAAAACATAAGTAAAACAGGGATATTAAATGTCGTCTGCTGCGATCGGGGCTGCGATTATCCAATCGCGATGCTGGACCGTCTTTAAGGTGGGGGATGAACTCTACTGTTGCCGGTTGTAGTTATAAAAGTTTTATGAAGTAGAAAATTAGTATATCAAGAAAATATAAATTATTTGCTGTTTCCTTTATAAATAAAATAAAAAAAATCGTAAAAGAAGGAAATAGGACAGCATTATTAAGAGTTATGGCAAGTTCCATCTCCTAGTGGAGGTTGGATTTTATCATGACAATCCTAATTTTGTTTGCTACAGTTCTAAATAGTTGATATGAGGTCATCCCAAACCAATTCCTTAAGTTTTTCAGCCAAGAGATTCTTCGTTTTCCTTGGCGTCCCTTGGCCTTGATCTTCCTGTCCATAATGTTTTGTAGCAGAGTATATTTGGGTCCCCTTATAACATGGTCAAGGTACTCTAGTTTACTTGTTTTGAGGGTGTTAATTATTTCTTCCTCTCTTTGGATTCTCTGTCGTAGTTGCACGTCTTATAACACTATCTTTCTTTACGTTGGTCACACGGTACTATGAATTAAAGAGTATTAAACAGTATTTATCGTAGTATTATCACAACAAGGTCTAATTTACCTGAGCACAAATATTTGCGATGCCCAAAATGACCAAGATATCTGATGGGATAGGGCTATCAGAATTAATGTTTTTGGGCCCTGCTACAATTTAGCTTTAAGATGATTTACATCGAACCATCTTTTCGCTTCTGCTAAGTTTGTGGTAATTGGTTGTAGCCTCCTAAGTATAAACTGAAAAGCTTCAATTAAATCAACATGAACTGTGCCGGGCAGCCAGTTGAACTTTGGACTTTTTTAGCGTTCAGCCGAGGTGTGCATTGAATTTTTAGTGGGCGGATGAAAAAAGCTCTGCAGGAGCACACGTGTTGGGCGTTCGTGGAAATAGTTTTGAGCCGAGCTAATTCTTGTCAGCCAATTAACGTACAGCGTTGGAAAAAACCGATTTTTCACCTCCACGTAGCTGAATTGTGAATTGAGTTTATAGTTTAGCAACTAAAGGTCAGCTAGCAAGTGGTTTGTCTTAAAACATCTAGTCTAGTATGGGGTGTGCTAGAAAAACAAAGGTATACTGCTGAACAATGTAACAGGCTTGTTGAAATCATTCTTAACTCGTCGTGAAAACTTTGATCATCGAAGGGTTGAAGGTTAATGGTATCAGGGACACCACAAAGATCCTCTCTTGGGCCTTTGCTATTCAAAACATTAACTAATGATTCAGGTCACATATTACACTATTCCTTTTTGATGTTTGAGATGATGAAATGATGAGAAAAATGTATTCAACTATCCATAATATTTGCTTCGACTCAGGCTCCTAATAATAAATTCAATTTTCATCTGTTACAGAATGTCAAAGTTATATTATTTTCTTTCAACTTTCAACCTTTCGCTAATGCAATAACTTTTTTAAAATAATTTCTAGGTGATCGTGAATACTTTGGTGAATTGAGGGCACAAGGTTAAACGTATACAGATCACTGCCAGGTACACCACAAGGGTCCTCTCTTGGGCCTTTGCTATTCAAAACATTAATTAATGATTCAGATCACATACTACACTATTCCTTTTTGATGTTTGATATGATATAAAAATATATTCAACTATCCATAATATTTGCTTCGACTCAGGCTCCTAATAATAAATCGAACTTTCATCTGTTACAGTATGACAAAGCTATATTATTGTACGCAACCTTTCAATAATGCAATAAGTTTGTTAAAATAAATTTTAAGTGGTTGTAAAAACTTTCATGATTTGAGGGCATAAGTTTAAGCGTATACACACCAATATCAGGGGCACCACAAGTGTCCTCTTTTGGGCTTTTGTTGTTCGTCATCATAGTCACAATGTCTTAACAGACATGTTGTAAAATGTACTCATGTACTCATTTTACGGGTTTCTCTTGGGATATCTTTAAGATCTTTAATGCAGTAGTTTCTCATTTGGTTTCTGCATCCTCATGCCGTTGACCAGATGTATCTACTGGTTCATCCGCATTTAGGGGCAATTTCTCACCCCAAGGACAAGAAAGTGTCCTGACTCTTCTCAACTCGTCCACCCAAAGCTGTTGGTTGAGAAGAGGTTACTGCTAATACCGACAGTAGTTCGGTTCCTTTTAGTCGCCCTTTACGACACGCAAGATATACGATGGGAGATATTCTGACCCGCCCCCACATGGGGATTGTTGTTCATAACATTTATAATATAACTGATTTTGTGAGCTTAGGGATTTGCCACTCGAGGAGGATGGAGGGGGGTAAGTGCTATAAAAAAGGTGCTATATATGCGAATGTATGCTCGTATGTTTGAGGTGAAAATTTCAGCAAAATAGACAAAAAAAAGTATCTCCATGTAAAGTGTATTCAGTCCTAAAAAACGGCACCGTAAAATTTTGTGCTCAGATATTTTGTCTGTTATTTGGTTTTAAGCTTACAGGCATACATATATTCACGCGAAGCGTCAGCGAAAAAAGTGCGAGATTTATTTGTCACTTTAAACTCCTCTAAGCATATTATCAGCCGACGCTACAGTACTATAAAAGCACCTTGCGATAGGAAATCTGTGGGTCATAAATTTAGCAAGTACGCGCTGGGATATTGAGAATCAGAAAATAAATAAAAATTAAATATATATGAAACAGTTGAAAATCGGACCCTACTCTATATGATTTTTTGTTATTGGAAATGAGCCTGTACAGTCCTCTCCTGAAGTATCTTCCACTCGTCATAGAATACCTAATATAGTTAGAGCAAGCGCTTTGGTTAAACATACTTTACGCTCATCTTTAGGCACAGAAAAATGCCTTCCATTGTGTTAAGAACTTTTTTGTGTATCTCGAAGGTGCTTGAAAGGACCCAGTCAAACTACCTGTCGTTATTTTTATTCCCCAATAATTTCGAAACTTGATTGTCTGTACATTCCAATTTTAAACTTCCGGAGAGCAAATGACTGAAAATAATGAGAAACAGGTAGAGATAAAAGTCTTCGATGTTCAACGACATCCGTACAACTCCCAAGGTAAATAGAAAAGTCATTCGGTAAAGAAATAACAACTTCGCAAATAATATTATCCTCGGTTATCAAATATAGGAAGTTATCCAATTATGTAGCAGTAAGCGAAATATAATCAATTTGGAATCTGAACAAATGAGATAAGTTAGTCTAACCGCTTGAGCCGGATGTTGATGATGAAAAATAGGAATGTCCTATGGAATGGTGGAGTTCAATGATGTTAGTAATAAAATAGTACGAAGGTACATTCGTACACACGAATGGTAAGCCAGGATCTAGAATCTAGCCAAGAAGATAACTTACACCCGTATGCACCGTAAGTCAATTGCGCGATTAGTTACGTAAACCTGAATTAGATTACTTGTTTACTATGCACCGCAAACTGACAATTTTGACACTGCCACTGTCAAAACAATCTTGCTAACACAAGCCTGCCGTACCTCCAATCTGGATTAGTTAATCTCTTGACGGTATGTGCATGGCTAGCTGCCAAAGATTAGCAGAACACGATTAGGGAACTAGGATTAGAATCACCGAACGGTGCATTCGGGTGTTAGCCTTTAACAAGTTAAAGAGAGAAAACAATATTATTTACACCCACTTCCATTCTTGAGAGTTGCCAGGTGTAGCGATTTTCTGTTTTATTTATTTTAGCTATTTCTAACTTCCATTTCACTGGACTTCCTCTCAAAAATAAGAGCTAGCCACATGAAGCGGCCATATTGGCGGCTTAAGAGGACTTTATCGGTAATATTTACTTACTTACTTAAGAATTTTTATATCTTAGCACAAGCATCTTTAAAGTCGACAAGTTTGAAGGAAGATTTTAGTAGTGCCTATTTGACTTAGAAAATATGTAGCCTTAAGGCGGCTTTATTAAGTACTTTCCTTCAACTATTCAAAACCATTAGACTTTCTTGAAAGCTTCGTTAAGTCGGTAAGTCTTAAGACAGCTGTAAGCACAAAACAGCTTTAACAAGAGTTATATGAGACCACCACAAAGCTTCCTTTAAGCTTTACAGTTTAAATTGGCTACTGGCCGTATGAAATAGGTTTTGCGGCCCTAGTCAATGCAGTCATAAATACTTACTACTCTTATCAAATGTCACCTTATAACCTGTTTAAAACCGCCGTGAAGCTAATATGCTGTTTCTTGGGTGTAATGTAAGATATATGAGGGGTTAGATGTCTTTTTTTAGTTTTGCCCGTATGTACCTTCTTTGTTGGTTGCATTGGATATTTTGCATTCCAGATCCAATCATTCCAATCCGGTATATTTCAACACAACTACAATATTTATTCACGCACTATCAACACTATCCCCAACGTCAAAGTTTACGGAATATATATAAGTTGGATCACTCCGCAAAAATATCAAAACGGCCTGCCCCTTGCCCCGTCGCCCCGCTGCATCGGTAGCAGTTTGGTAGCAGTGTACCGACGTCAGCAGAGAGATACGGAGCGGCGCAAAGTAAAGGTGTCTCAAAAATGTCGGATTTTGTTATCTCGGATTTGTTTGCAGGAAATTGATAATCTTTTTAGAAGTTTGAGAGTAATCAATTTCGCGAGAAAATATATTTCCAATCAATTTGAATTTATTAACGGATGGAGAATGTCAATCAGATCCATCCTTATTTTGTGGTAAACCTTGAAATTTAACGGATATAAATACAGGGTATCCCACGACGATTAAGACAAGAAATATGTCGGAACTGGGCACATGTAAATTAGAGCAGATGTTGTGTCTTTTTTGTCATTGTACTACCCAATGAGGTATTTTTTTGGTCACGTGACATTCGATTCAAAATTATTAATAGGACACCCTGTATATTACAAATATACAGGGTGTCCCATTAATAAGGCACAAGCCTGTGTTCCTCCCGATAAAACAATTCCAACAAACTGGCACACTTCGGGTCTAAAGTGATTAGTTCAACAGTTACAGGTACTTAAAGGATTGTATCACGCTCAAAGCGTATAGTGAGACAAAATATTTCTTCGGTGGTCTTACCATACCTCCCAGAAACATTGTAAATTATATTTTAGAGGTCGAAAATATTTTTATTGCTAACCTTAACAATTTAGTTTCTACAGTAGCAATTGGATAGACACTGAAAAGCAAAATGTCAAAAATAATTCATTCACATCCATGTAAAGCATTTCCACATGATTATCTTTTAAAATTGTACATACGAGTTCGTATGTACTATACCATAAAATTTATAAACTGTGATCTCAAAAATAAGCTAAATAAACAAAACATTAAGATAGAAATACTACAGCACCTTTGAACCATCAGTTTTTACGTATCTACGAAATAGCTACAATATGTGACATCATTTGAGATTCATTAGTAATACTTTTGCTAGGCTTTATTTATGTTAGCCATTTATGTAACCTAGTGTGTTAGCAAAATAAATGCTATATTTGTATTTGTATGTCTAAACTGGCCGTCAATACATAGTTTTTCAATGACCCTGGTATATACCTACAATCAAGGCGTTAGAAAGTCCCCGTTAAAAGACCCTCGAACGATGAGCAAAAAACAACGCAAAAACTAACTGGCGCGTGCGGCCGCGGCATCGCTTTGATGTGAGTTCTTCAAAGTGCCGACGGAGAGTGATCCAACTTATATGTATTCCGTAAACTTTGCCAGCGTAAAGTATGGTAGGTAAAAAGTGTATATTTGTTTTTCTTGACTCTGAGAGAAATACATAAGCAGCCAAATCAACGTTATGTTCCATCTAATATATACATAGAGCGACATCATTAAAAAGTGAACCGTTGCAAAGCATAACTTAATGCGCCAGATCAAACATCCGCCTCGAAAATACCTGGAATAGGGAGTGTCAAAGGCAACTGTACCTAGTAAAATTGCAAAGTTTAACGTCAAAAAACCCAGCGAAACAAGTTTATCAAGCAAGTAATGCTCGGGACCGTTTTTCACATGCACACACTCGACAGCTTTTTGCCAACGGCGTCCGACTTATTTTCACATTTTTCACTTTAGGCGGTCCGCTGCACATATTTGCCTTCAAGCTGTTGAAAGCATAACGGACTGTGCTGTGTATACCTTGCAAAAACGCCCGAGATGCTCTCCTCTTTATTTTTTAGCTGTCTTGGCATTCTACTGAAGCTTTTTACGTTGTTGCACATTTTCTTTGTCAGAGCAGGAGCCGGCTGCGCTGAAAGTTTTCTCATTAATGCTTTTGATGAAATGAAGATAAGCCAAAACTCATTCGGACTGTAAACAAGTGGACTTTGCTAAAAGGATGTACCAGGAGAAGGCGACACTGGCATAACAATGAAATATTCATTCAAAAATATTCACCAACGATCTTTCAAAGTACTATCCATTCTGGTCGATACATCAGTTCAATCGACTCATTTATATTTTATAACAATAGCAACGTTTCTTACAAAACCATCCTCAAAGAATACAATTGAAGGGGTTAGAAGCAAATGGGTACCAGTGCAGTCTTCTAAAAAAAAAAAAAAGGGAGTTAAGTGCACTTTTACTCAATACAGCTTTGTAGTAGCAAAAGGATATAAACCAATGTTAATGTATAAGGTCATCTCTGTCATGATACCATAAGCTTGTCAACAAAATTGAAAACTTCTCAGACACAAACCAGTACAAACCTACTTGTACCGTTTTGCTTCCACTTGTACCCATTTCTCTAACCCCTTCAATTCCAAAATAAAAAAGCAGGTTATGTCACGTTCCAACGGCAGCAGTTTCTTCTGGACTCTGGAAGCTGCCAAACAAATAGAGGAGCAGCTTCCCTCCGATCAGGATGGGATCCGACAACAGTTTTGTGGGCCCGGAACCAGCCTTAGGACTGTCTGCAAACTTGATTAGGAAAACAACTGGAGAGTGGATCCATAATTAACACTCTCTGAGATGGAACAACATCTCTGGTCATCTCCGTCAGGCTCGGGAGCTATTAGCAGGGCCTGCAGAGAGAATAGGACGATTTTGTCTCTCTCTGGATAGGGGTAACTTGAGATTGCTAGTAGGCCTATTAACCGGTCATACCACCTTCAGGCGTCACTTGTTTGTGATGAGGGTGGTCAACGACCCAACGTGCACGTGGTGTGGTGAAGAGGAAGAATCCTCGACACACATCTTGTGTCGCTGTGAAACCCTGGGTTATCACAGGCAGACTATGCTGGGCTCAAGAACCTTGGAACCAATAGAGATAAAACGGATAGAACCTAAGAATGTACTTGCCTTTGCCAAATTACAGGTCTTAGGAACTAGCGCGGATAGAGGTGCAAAAGGGCCCATCGTGTGGCCTATGCACCAGCCACATTCCGTGCTAGTGTCCAAATACCATCCATACCGAGAGTACCCCATACTATGAGCGAAATAATATTCAGAACAAAAATAGTCCGGAAGGTGCTGCAGTCATTTACATTAATAAGGCGAATGGGTCCAACATGATCCCCTCTATTGTTTTGAAGAAGTTCGCATCGGAGCTCGCTTCTATACTTACCCGCCCCTTTCGGATGTGTTACGATTTCGGCATCTTCCCAAAAGGCTGCAAAACAGCTTGCATCCTGCCGATGCCAAACAAGGGATCCAAAGCTGATTCAACTAACTACAGACAGAAATCTGATCTGGCACGAACATGTTGCGTCAACAGCTGCTGATGAAAAGCTTGAGTACCTATTCAGAGCCAGAAAGTACTTCTCACCATCTAATCTACTCATCCTCTATAAAGGGGTGCAAAACTTCTCACCATCTAATCTACTCATCCTCTATAAAGGGGTGCAAAACTAGCTCGCGTCCGTAGTAAAATACTACACGTGCACCCTGGGTAATGCTAAATGAGCTAGAGCGACTCGGCAGCCAGACCAATTATTGGATTTCCTGGCTACAAACATGCAGACAGACATAGATCAAGAAGCCTCAAAAAATGGACCTTCTCAGGCCCAACTAACTAAAAAACTTGGCACTTCAGTTCGAGTATGCCATTTAAATGTAGAAGGCATTAGTCGAGCTAAAAGTGAATATCTATCCAAGCTCCTTTTAGATTATGACATTGACGTAGTCCTAATCCAGGAAACACACGCTCCGACTCTGGAAGACCTGCGCAGGAGAGGCAGAATCCATGGCTACGATCTTCTGGGCGCCACATGCCACGGTGTGTACGGCGTTGCCACCTACGTGAGGAGTAATATCGAGCATGCCAGCCTTATCTCAGCCAATACAGAAAATGAGATCCATTATGTCTCGATACAATTGGAGGAAACCATTATACACAATATTTACAAACCACCAAATGTGCCATGGCCACCGAACGTCCTGCCGATTACTGCCCACCCATCGATATATGCTGGAGATTTCAATAGTCATCATGGGCACTGGAACTATGCACGTGACAACGAGTGTGGTATTGCGCTCAATGATTGGGCTGAAAACACCAACCTGTACCTGGTTCATGATGCCAAGGATCTGGGAACCTTCAGATCGGCCGCTTGGCGGAGAGACTACAACCCGGACCTCTGCTTTGTGTCTAGAGACAGTAGGGGTCAGCCAATGCCTGCATCCAGGGAAGTCATACCAAATTTCCCACACAGCCAGCACAGGCCTGTGATCCTTGATGTGGGACTCTCTGTCCCAATAGCAAGATCTGTCCCGCGACCCAGATGGAACTTCCGCAAAGCTGACTGGCGGAGTTTTGCTGACCACCTAGATAAATACATCTGTTTTATTCGGCCAGAAATAGGGAACTATTCTCGATTTGTGGGGGCTGTTCTAGCTGCTGCTAAGAAGTTTATCCCCCGTGGATACAGAAGAGAATATATACCGGGATGGAATGAGCATTGCGAACAACTCTATGAAGAGTATAGCAAATCTGGCGACAGCGACATTGCGGACGACCTCCTCTTGAGCCTTGACGCTGCTAGAAGGGTGCGCTGGTGCGAGACGGTGGAGAATGCTGACTTCAAACACTCGAGCAGAAAGGCATGGAGTCTCCTGCGTAAAGTTGGCGGAGCCGCCGACAAACCTCGCCAAAAGCCTGATATCTCGGGTAACCTAATTGCCAATCATATAGTCGAGAATTCCAGAGCCCCCCGCGATAGACAACATACTTCTAGAATAAAACGAGAGCTCACCTCTCTAAAAGCCCACTGCCCAGATGAATCCAATTTCTCTTCGCCTTTTACGCTGGATGAACTGGATGCTGCTCTGAAGAACACCAAACATGGCAAGGCACCTGGCCTGGATAACATACATCCAGAATTTCTAATAAACATGGGCAACGGTGGAAAAAAATGGCTGGTCCGTTTCTTCTCTAACATCCTAGATAACGGATTACTGCCCAAAGAGCTAAAGAGAACAAAAATAGTGGCAATCTTGAAACCAGGCAAACCAGCTGACCTTCCTCAAAGCTTCAGACCTATCTCCCTGCTGAGCTGTACCTATAAACTTCTGGAGAGGCGCATCTATAACAGAATTAGCGGCCTCGTCATGGAACATATCCCAGTTGAGCAAGCAGGTTTTAGACCACAGAGAAGCTGCTGCGACCAGGTACTGGCCTTAACAACCTTCATAGAGGCTGGTTTCCAGGAAAACGAGAAGACATCTATCGCATTCGTAGATTTAACCGCGGCATATGACACAGTTTGGAGAGAGGGCATGATATATAAATTATTAAAAACAACCCGATGTCGAAAAACTGTAACTCTCCTTAACACCATGATGAGCAATAGGTACTTCCGCGTTTACATGGGACAGAACGTAAGCAGGGAGAGGAAATTGAGAAATGGCCTACCACAGGGTTCCGTACTAGCTCCCCTACTTTTTAACCTGTACATCTCCGATCTCCCCAACACCAGGTCCAAGAAATTCTGCTACGCGGACGACATCGCTCTTGCCTGTAGAACCAAAGATCTCGTACGAGCGGAGACAATTCTCACGGAGGATCTGGCCGTTGTAGGCTCTTACTTTGGAAAGTGGCGACTTAATCCCAGTGCAAGTAAAACTGAAGTATGCGCATTCCACCTGAACAACAAACAAGCCAGTACAGAGCTGAGAGTGCAGCTTAATGGAAACACTCTTCGACATAACAAGTATCCGAAGTACCTTGGTGTCACCCTCGACCGCACCCTTTCATACAAAAAACATCTTGAAAATACTGCTGCCAAGATAAAGACGCGTAACAATATTATTCAAAAATTATGTGGAACGACATGGGGAGCTTCAGCAGATACACTGCGCACATCAGCCATTGCACTGGTCTTCTCTACAGCCGAATATTGTGCCCCGGTGTGGCTAAACAGCTGCCACACCAATCTGGTCGACGTCCAGCTGAACCACACTATGCGCCTGATAACTGGAGCAATTCGACCGACACCCACCTACTGGCTTCCTTTGTTGAGCAACATATACCCACCCGCAATTCGTAGGAGCGAGGCCCTGCTTAGGGAATACCACAAGCTACAAGAGAACCTGGACCTACCCATACAGGAAGACATACCAAGCCTACGACGAAATAGACTCCGCTCACGGAACCCCCCGGTACGGCAAGCAGAACAGCTGAATGCCAGTAATATCGAAGTGAGGGACCTGTGGGATCAGAACTGCCAACGTATTGAAAATTTTGAGGAGCGCGAGTGGTTCCGAGGGTATACCCATAACACTGCTGGCACTGAACTCGACAGAAAGCTGTGGGTCAAATTGAACAGGTTCCGCACTGGACATGGCCGGTGCGCGGACTCACTTCACAAGTGGGGTGCCACGGAGTCTCCGGCCTGTGACTGCGGGGCTCCGAACCAGACAATCAGGCACATTAGGGATGACTGCCCCCTGCGTTCTTATCGGGGAAGTTGGAGCGACCTTATGAAAGCTGACGATGCAGCTCTTGACTGGATTAGGAACTTAGATATAGATATTTAGTTAGGTTCATGTGTAATTTTTTTTTTCTGTGATGTTTGCTTTTTTTTTCTTTGTGCTATCACTTATTGGTTATTATATACCTGTATCTATGTTATGTACGCTGCATGTAAGCCATACGAAAATAAAATAAAAAAATAAATCCTCTATAAAACCGAAATGAGACCTGGCCTGGAGTATTGCTCTTACGTCTGGGGAGCTGCTGCTTCCACATCCCTGTCTATACTAATTGCTATCCAGGGAAGGGCAATTCGGCTGACTGGTGACCCAGCCTTAGCGCGCCATCTCCAGCCTTTCTCACCGGCGTGTGGTTGGTGACCCCTCACTATTCTACCGATATACAAAAATGCAGTCTGCTCTTCTGGCCTATCCTCTATAGTTCCGTCGCTCGACGATCCACCCGCGCGACTGCTGCATCTCATCCTAGGGCGGTCGTTCTTCATACATCAAGAACCGAGCAGTATGATCATGTATTTATTTCCAGAGCGTCCAAGGCTTGGAACTGACTGCCAGGAAATGTATTTATTGGGCGGGTGTTGTCCCATTCAAGTTCCGCGTTAACAAACTTCCCCTAACATAACCTTTTCACAGCAGCCGCGGTACTCTGACATTTAGGCTCTGCCTACGCGGTCTGCGCAGTGATAAAAAAAAGAAATTTCATATAAACAATTGGATTTGGGGTGCGAAATCTCCAATGCAACAAAGAGAATAGGCACATATGAGCAAAAAGTTCAGTTAAAAAGCAACCTAACCCCTCGTACCTACGTCCTATAGTCCCACGACATCCACTGCCAGGGGCACTAAGAAAACAGTTTGGTGGGATGGGTATAGCATGTTTCCTAGTCATCAGTATGCTTGTAGCCAACGTTTGAAAATCGTCAGTTATCGCCAGTCTACACATACATTAAAGGTAAGATATTCAGATCTAACTCTGTGTGTTATACAATACTAACTAATACAAATCATATACAGGGTTATTCACGTTATTCGACACGGAGCATTATGGTTAAAGTATTTGATTAAAAATAAAATAATAATTTCGGATGGACAGAGACTCATAAAGGCCACATTTTAAAAATATCTTCATTTTATATAGGGTGTCCCAAAAACACGAAATGTATCAAAGTTATGTTTTTTAAATGGAACACCCTGTATATTATTCCATATTCAGATTCCTTGGTGAATTATAAGGTCTGTTTTTACAGAGAATCACAAACCAGTCAGAGCCAATCAGTATTCCCCATTGCAGTTGTCAAACTATTTCTGACTAGTACTGGCCAATCAAATTGACGCTGACTAGTTTGTGATTGCTGTAAAAACAGACCTATAGTGTGACTTTATGTATCATACATGGGACTTAAAGTGAACTGTTTAGGTGTAAATCACCATTTTCGATATAAGTAGATATCAGGAAAAAATTGAATATCGCAGAGATTATAACATACGGAAGGCTGTGACTTTGCCGTATTACTAAGCACAAAATGCGTCACCTTTGATGAAACTGTCAAACTTAAATTACGTTTGTGCTTGGAGAAATCGGTCGATTAATTAAGGAAACTTCGATCAGCGATAACTTGATTTTTCAAATGGGAATGCCTAATTTTTTTTATACGGTTAAACGTAGAATTTGATAAACTTTCTAAAGATATCAGGTTGTAAATATCAATCTCTGGTAGTTTTCATTTAATTTTGAATTTTCAAACAAATCGGCGATTTTCAATTTTCCTACCTATAAGCAACGTAGCAAGCCATGAAATATAACATACAAGTTGCTTAGAAAAAAGATACATACGAAATAGAATAGAGACGAATTGATAAAAATTCCTTACAACAAATCAACTCTCCCTGAAACAACTGCGATAACATCTCTAAGGCCAAAGAGAAGCTGGAGTATGGCAGCAATAGATATTTTTTACAGTCTACTGGCTACCGCAAAAGTCACAGCCTTCCAAATTTTATAATCTCTGCGATATTCAATTTTTTCCTGATATCTACTTATACCGAAAATGGTGATTTTCACCTAAACGGTTCGCTTTAAGTCTCATGTATGATACATAAAGTCACACTAGAATTCACCAAGGAATCTGAATATGCAATAATATATTGGGTGTTCTATTTAAAAAAAAACATAGCTTTGATACATTTCGTGTTTTTGGGACACCCTGTATAACATGAAAATATTTTTAAAATGTAGCTTTTGTGGGTCTCTATCCATACGAAATTATTATTTTCTTTTTTATCAAATACTTTAGCCATAATGCTCCGTGTCCAATAACGCGAATAACCCTGTAAACTAATAGTAGGTTTTAAATGCAGTAAAGGAAACGAGTATTTCTTCGTACTCTCTTTTATTTATTTTGTGACCAGTCCTAGGTATAAGTTTGTCGGTTTTTTTGCGACTATTCCAAGACTTGTTCATAACATATCGTGGAAAATATATTAATATAAATTTTACAGTGCGAGTAAGCACTACACCCCCCCCCCCACACTTTCCAGCTCCTGACAGAACAGCGCACCTCTGAAAGTGCGTAGATAGTAATTTCTAGATGTCACTTCTAGAGAAGCAGTCATGTTACGTTTTCTGAAGCAAAGCATGGGTGACATTGCACGTCAATCAAGTTACCTTTTTGCAATCTGCTGTAACAGCAATATCCATTTCCAGGACGCGGGATCTGCGAAATTGTAAGCGACTATTATACACGAGGCAAGCTGTGTCGCGTGCATTCCAGTCACAATCAATTTTGTGCTACCTTTGTCACACTTAATAATAGTCTAGGAGATAACCTGCATGACTTTCCAAAACTAAATGATCACAAAACATACGCAACTAGAAATTCACTCGTCATCCAGATTCCTAAGCACAGATTACCTAAAACAGAGAACAGCCCTAAACTTATGGCTGTAAAGCTATACAATAAGTTACCGAGTATGTTCAAGTCTCTTCCATCGAAGCATTTCAAAAATAGATTAAAGTTATTCCTAAAGCAGAAAGTTTATTATTCTGTAGAAGAATGTCTTTCAGATGCCACTCATATTTGATTTTATCTATACTATTTTATATTTTATTTATATATTTTTCCATTGTGTGTATCTTTTAAATTAATTGTATCATCAAAGTACCTGTTTTTTACTTCTTCTCTTGTGTATGTGTATATATTTAATTATAAGAGCTTGTGGTTATTGTTACTGTTGACTGTAGTATAAATATTGACATATCCTATATCACTCTGTGATCACTGAGGACTAATAAAAATCTATCCATCTATCTATCTATCTATAACTGGCACCAACAGCGAGTCATTTTTAGCAAATCTGGGATCTTGTGTAAGCGTTTACTAGGGATGTACGATTCGAATCGATTTTAATTCAAGATCCATCTTTTCACCTCAAAAATCGATTAAAATGATCGATTTTTTGCTAGGCGATCTTTTGTACAATCGATCTTTTTATTTCAAAAATCGAAGATCGATTTGATACCGTCTACACGTTTACTCGAGAGAGTATAAAGCACAATTAGTATGCTGGAATGCAGTATATAGTATATCTCGGTTTGTGGGTGTTAAAAGTGAAGCGTGAAAGTACTTTAACAATGATAAAATTAATAAGGATTCAAGCAAATGCCGATACAGACTTAAAAAATCA
Source organism: Callosobruchus maculatus (assembly GCA_951848785.1). Lineage (NCBI taxonomy): Eukaryota > Metazoa > Arthropoda > Insecta > Coleoptera > Chrysomelidae > Callosobruchus > Callosobruchus maculatus. The sequence continues at coordinate 55,527 of CATOUR010000450.1, forward strand.
CTTGAGGAGAAATCAGTTTATCAAATTCTAGAAAAATCGGTGTCCTCAGCCAATTCAAGTTCAGAAATCCTTCCTGAAGTGAGTTGAGATGATCCGAAAGACGAAGCATCTCCTGATGATGAAATTAACGAAAGAGAAAATAAATTGACTAAGGATGAAGAAAACAGCGCTCACATAAGCGCAGATTATGTCCCATATATCACGTTATTTTATATTAACGCAGTAAGTTTTTAAATTGCGACTTATTTTTATTCCTAGAGATTTGATAGTAAAGTTAGCAGAAGAACCTAAGGAAAATTGTACAGCAACAATGATATTCAAAATTAAATATCGATACTTAATAAGATCGATCTTTTCTTGCCGATTTTTTTCTGGATCGATCTTGTGATTACCGATCTGGAATCGATTCAAAATATCGATTTATTTCATTTTTGGGCCATCCCTAGCGTAGTCGTAAGAAAGCCACTATAAGGTTCCATTTAATTTTAATTTATTTTTTACGGATTAATACAAATAGTGCCACCTCGAAGGTATCTCTTGTGTGAGGTATTGGCATTGAATAGAAAGTCACATTAAAATCTATCTCACCTATATTGCTCTTTTTATATAATATTTGTAAGAGGGTCTGGTCCTCCGGTGTTTGGCCAGATGAATGGTGCACATCCATTTTTGTTCCACTTCATAGAAAGGGATTTCCAATAAATCCAGACAGTTATCGGCTACTTTCGTTAATTTTTCATCCAAGTAAGGTTCTACTATATATTTTACAATCTCCTTTGGAGCGTTTTATTGGCTGGCAAATTTCTCAGGCGCAGGCAGGTTTCGTGAAACGACGTGGTACGCATGAACAGATCTTAAACTTAAGAAGAATTATTGGAAAAACCAGAGAGCATTATTTTTCAGTTTTTATCTGCTTTTTGGACTATTCTAAGGCGTTTGATAATGTAAAGTGGCTTAAACTGTGGGAAATCCTTATCTCTATGGGAGTTCCTTACCACCTAGTACCTATTTCTTATAAAGCAACTCTATGAGTCTAACTCGGCTCGTGTAAGAAATGATGGTAACCTGTCTAGTCAAACAGCAACCAGAAAAGGAGTTCATCAGGGATGTGTATTATCTCCGATGTTATTTAACATTTACTCTGAATTTGCGATGAGTCAGATATTGGACAGCTAGACTGGCGGTATAACTATTAGCGGAAGCAAAGTATCCAACTTGAGATTTCCTAACGATTCAACCCTTATTGCTGCTTCTCAGGAGGAATTAGTAGCTCTATTAAACATCTTAGAACAACACGGTACAGCATACGGTCTTGGTATTAACTACAACCAAGGTTATGAACATATATAGAGAGTACGACAATCATCGAGAAATAAATTCAGTAGGCCGTTGTGAAGTTGTTTGTGTACCTCGGTTCTTTGATGGACAATTCGGGTAGCTGTGAAAATGAGATTGGACGGCGCATTCGACAGGCACGTGTATCCATGACAAAGCTTACTAAAATATGGCGTGACCATAACATCATTGAAGCTACCAAAATGTCTAATGGATGACTGCATGTCATCTCCAATGAGCAGATATGACCAAACTAATATCATCCGAATATAGGATAGAAGTAATGTTATTCTTAAGTCATATCTCACTGTCATTAACAAAGACTATAAAAGGGAATCGCCTCCAAATAGAACCCTGTGGCCCACCTAATCTTTTTTGAATTGGCAGAGAGTCGGCTGGCAGGCTTAGTGATGAAGACGTGTTGCTAACGATCCTCTAGAAGAAGTGCAATTCGAACAATTGGTGACGTATCCTCAGGGCGCCATATCCAGCCGCTCTCTCATCGTCATCCGGTTGGTGACCTTTAATAACGGAGCCTGCTTCTCCCAAGCCTTTAAGATGGGTATGCGGGACTGCTGCATCTAACCCCAAAGTTGGCCTATTCAAAGCATGTAATAACAAACAGGCACGGGTGACCGTGGTAAAGCTTACTAAAATATGGCGTGACCATAACATCACTAAAGCTACCAAAATGTCGCCGGTTTAGTCTCTCATGTTATCGCCTCGGAAACTTGGACTGTTAAAAAGGCGGATCGAGCTCGCATAGATGCTTTTGAAATGTGGACGTGAAGGAGAATGCTGAGAATTCTTTATACCGCCCATCGAACTAATGTTTCCATACTGGATGAGCTCGGTAATCCGAAGAGACTATCCTCCATTGTGTCGACGAGAATGCTTACATTCTTCGGACATATTCACAGAAGCGATAATATGGAGAAACTTGTAGTTCAGGGTTACGCCCCGAGTGGGCGGCGCCGTGGCCGTTCCCCTACACGCTGGGTGGATACGACGAAACAGTTGCTAGATATGAGTATCAAGGGCGCCACTGAACTGACAGTAAATCACGAATGACGGCGAGCTACAGTTCTCAAAACTATTGATAATATTCGTGTCGGCAATACTCTAGCTCCAACTTAATGCATTTTACGAGTTCACAGCATGTCTGTTAAGACATTGTGACTATGATGATGATTGACAAACTTTGTCTAACCTAAACTCTTTATAACTGACGTGGTAATACAGGGGTGGGATTCCGTTCTGAATCGAGAAACTCGATCTCGATAGATGATCAACTCGATAGAATCATAAACCCGGATTGTGTTACTTGATCTGTTTTGGCTTCGGAAATCTTCGGGAATTCGATAGTTGAAACGACACGTATGAACTACCTATGACATTAAATCGTTGTTTTTTGGTCCCAACCTCAAACAAATATACCCAGAAAAATTATTTTTTTTTTGTACTTCTGTGTCATCGGCATCGACTGCTCTGGTCATTATTAGCCTCATTATTTTTTTCTTTCCATCTTTGTAATAATAGCAGATATTCATAGACATAATAATGTTGCCAATTGTGAGAGAGCATCTATTGTACAGCAACAGAGAGAACAACAAGACTTGATAAATATTGGGAGAAGAATGGAAATTCCTGTAGGCATCTGATGGAGGAAATTCGACCTTTGATTCAGAAAACATTTTCAAGAAAGGGCATTACTCTGGAGGCTAAGTTCTTTGCTGCCTTGAGATTCTACGCTATAGGTTCATACAAACGATGTATTGGACAAGAATTTACAGCTGGAATGAGCCAAACATCCATAGTGAAATAAAAGTGTATTTTCTAGTTACTGCTGCCACTAATATATTCACAATTTCCCTTAAGTTCCAAAAAACTGAAATGGTGTAAACCAATGAAGTGTCAGTATCTATGGAATGGCTCCTTCCCATTTAAACAATGTACCACTTTTGCGGACGACATAAGAAAGAAAGGTCGTTGAGAGAGATAGAGCTAGACAGGGAAAAAGCACGCATAAGAAAGAGAGGTCAGTGAGTGAGATAGAACTAGTCAGGGAAAAACACAGCCACCTACCTTCTAACCAGCCATGTGGCGCATCGGCAAATCTTCTGCCGTTTTCCCTAACTAGCGCTATCTCATTCTAGCCGCAAACGAGTGCACGCATGCCTCTTCCATAGGTATTGAGACTTCATTGGTGTAAACAGATGTATAACCTCACTCTTGAGAATCTAACCATCGAATCGACTGCTCTGCAGCTGTCGAGTATAGGTATCGAGTTTATTGTCGGTTTGTAGCAAACGGAATCGCTACTATCGTTTTTGATATCAAACTCGATATCATTTTTAAAACGGAATCTCATCCCAGGATTTATCCTTACGGCGGTTAAGGCATAAAAGAAATTCCAGATTCCAGCTGACCCCCAGGCTATAACCTGATGCTGTTTCTGCTTCCTCGGCATTTTCATATAACCACGCCATTAATCTTTATCGATCCGCCCATATATGGGCATGTCCTTGTGCACGTGCAATATGTCGCTTGTCTAATTAGAATTATATTTTAGCGATGTAAGCTAATATCGCAGCTATCCTACATATATATTACCTATATATAGCTGTAGACGTACATGATATATATGGATATATGCATAATAGGACAGACAATATTAATTGAAAGTTACCTAGAAGACAGAACTTGTGAAATTATACACAGTGGAGGCAAGGTCTCGCAAGAGACTTGTAGTTAACTATGAGAGTCTCATCATCATCATCATAGTCACAATATCTCAACAGACACGTTGTGAACTCGTAAAATGCATTAAGTCGGAACTAGAGTATTGCCGACACGAATATTATCCATAGTTTTGAGAACTGTAGCTCGCCATCGTTCGCGATTTACTGTCAGTTCAGTGACGCTTTTGATACTCATATCCAGCAACTGTTTCGTCGTATCCACCCAGCGTGTAGGGCAACGGCCACGGCGCCGCCCACTCGGGGCATGATCCTGAACTACAAGTTTCTCCATATTATCGCTTCTGAGTATATGTCCGAAGAATGTAAGCATTCCCGTCGACACAATGGAGGATACTCTCTTTGCATTACCGAGCTCATCCAGTATAGAAACGTTAGTTCGATGGGCGGTATAAAGAACTCTCAGCATTCTCCTCCACGTCCACATTTCAAAAGCATCTATGCGAGCTCACAAAAATATGGAGAACACAAGAGCCTGAATCAGTGACATTTTGGTAGCTTTAGTGGTGTTATGGTCACGCCATATTTTAGTAAGCTTTGTCATGGCCACCCGTGCCTGTTAAATGCGCCGTCGAATCTTATTCTCACAGCTACCTGAATTGTCGATCAAAGAACCGAGGTACACAAAACTTTGAACTACCTCACAACGGCCTATTGACTTTATTTCTCGATGATTGTCATGCTCTCTATCTACGATAATAACCTTGCTTTTGTTGTAGTTAATAGCAAGACCATATGCTGCACTGTGTTGTTCTAAAACGTTCAATAGAGCTACTAGTTCTTCCTGAGAAGCAGCAATAAGGATTGTATCGTCAGCAAATCTTAAGTTAGATATTTTGCTTCCGCCAATAGTTATACCGCCATTCCAGTTGTCCAATGCCTGTGTCATCATAAATTCAGAGTAAATGTTAAATCGAATCCGCACGGTGTACCACATATTGAGTGAAATGGGCTTAGTATCATATCGTCCGCGTCTAGTGCTTCCACTCACTGCAACTCATTGTCGCCAACGGTTGATTGATGACAAGAACACAGACAATGGCATGCTGAGTGACATCAGACGGCCTTCTCCGACGAGTCCAGGTTTTGTCTGGGGGCACATGATGGACGCCGATGCGTAACACGACGATGGGGTGAACGGCGTAATGTCCAGTTTGCTCTTGAGCGCTATGGACATCGTTCTATTGTTTTGATGGTTTGAGGTGCCATTGCATTCAACACCAAGTCACCTCTACCTGTGACTCGTGATACAATAACTGCGCAACGTTATATGAATGAGGTATTAGAACCAATTGCCGCTCCATATGTCCGAAGAGGGTTCCTTCTAGCAAGATAATGCACGTCCTCATGTTACAAAGGTGTCGATGAGGTTCCTACAGAAATCTGAGGTCGGGATACTCCCCTGGCCACAACGCTCACCCGATTTATCGCCCATTGAAAAAGTATGGGATTGGATGGGTCGATACATAGGCGATTTACCCAATCCTCCCGGTACGCTGGACGAACTGGAGCATGCTGTAAGGGCAGCTTGGGAGGCTGTACCTCTAGAGTTTACCAACAACCAGATTACGATCATGCCGGGTACGCTAGAGGAGTGCATTCGTCAACATGGCAGGCCCACCTATTATTGATCTGTTGTACTTTTTTATAAACTAATTATGGCAAATGAGTTCGTTTATTATTGTATTTATTTTTTTTTTGTTTGGTTACTGGCACTAGGAGCTAGTCCCACTAGCCAGAAATAATACGTCTATATTTTGTTTTTCCTGTTAATGAAATGCTTCAAGGCGAAAATTCACCTACCCTACACAGACAACAGGCTGTGCGTTTTTTTCAATACTAAATTTAAATACATCTACGCACACGCAAAAATATTCCTGCAACTAATAGAACCGTCTTAATTCATAATACCTATCGAGTAGTGAGTAACCTATAGAGGACAACCATACAGAACCCTAAATAGGAGGGATGTGGGATAGGATTAAACAGGGTCACAAGTTCTTCTCGCCTAAGGACCCTTTAAGGCATTTCGATTCGTACAAACAACATATAGGCCACGGTTAGGATGGGTTATAATAGACAGAGGTTGGTCACAAAGGAAATCTATATACATCAGCTAAATTTTTTGTTGCGAATTTTTCAAAAAAAGTATCAAACATGAGATGACATCAGTTCTGTCTAGAGATAATAGATGAGCTGTGTTAAAAGGAGCAGTTAAACCACAATTTATGAGGTTTTGGTACAGCGTGTTGCTGTGTTCAATATTCCTAGAGCAATTGAAGTAGATATGGTCCAGGTCCCCTTCAACACCACAGGGCTCACAAATTGCAGAAGGTATTCTGTGTAGTCTTACTAGATGAGCTGGGAATGATCCATGACCAATTTTTGTTCTTATAATCGACGATATATATTTCCTCGGTATTTTAAAATTATTGTGCCAGTGTCTCGTTGGTAAGGTGGGATAAATATGTGTGTATCTCGTCGTATTCGTATGAGCGTATTCTAGCCATTCGGAGGACCATTTGTTATGAATCTTTTTTCTCAGGACCAGTTGCTTGTCTTGGATACTGAGGGAGCTGTTTGTTACCCTTCCAGATATTACAGCATTTTTGGCCAGTGTGTCAACTGTTTCATTGGGATCTACTACGCAGTGTGCCTTTACCCAAACTAGTTTTATGTGGTAACCTCTTTGTTCTAAGTTATGGATGAGTCTTTTAATTTCAAATGTGTGTATGCTGTGATTTGTCGTGTAATTATAATTTTGCAAGCTCCTCAGTACTGACTGTGAGTCCGAGAAGATAGCAGCGTTAAGGATATTCTGTTCTTCGATGTATTTGAGAGCTTCAATAATGGCGACGACTTCTGCAAAAAAAAATAGTTGTATGTTGTGGCAACTTGAACATGGCTGACATTGAGTTGGATGGAATGTAAAAAGCGCAACCTGTGCCATTTTGCGTTCTAGAGCCATCGGTGTGTATGCTTAAGTATTCAGGCAAGGTTTGGCAAATTTGACTGTAAATTCTTTTATTGATGGCTGAACCTTCTACGTAAGTAGGGAATGTTATATTTAATTCAGACAGGAAGTGAAAATAATCGTAATCTCGATGCCGATTTGTGATATCACAGCTGAGGGTGTTTTTTTGTATAGCATCGCATACTGGAGAAGAATTCTTTTTATTCCAGTATTTGTTGGTCAAGTCGTATACATTCAGTTGATGAACTTTACTTATCATGTGTGAGTTGCTTTGATACATTTTTAGAAGATACCTACTAGCTAACAATTCCCTGCGTAAATGGAGTGGTGACTCAAGTGCTTCAGCTCTAAGGGTTTCAACTGGAGAAGAATAATGTCTAGCTTGTGCAAACTCGCATTACTAGCAGACCCATAAAAAGGCAACCATAGTCTAGTTCTACAGCATTTCATCAACCGCCACCCTTTTTTCTCAGTATCAAACATAGCTTCCAATGGACAGCATAAACCAACAGTCTCTTCCGGCCTTTAAGTAAGCAGCCGCTGTTATAATCCATTTGTCTTTGGTTGGCTTTTCTCTCAAAGTCGAATCACGTTCACGACGCACAAAAATGCCTCCCAAAATTAAAATCAGGTTAGGCACTACACTGAGCCAGCTTTTTCTAGCAAATCGAGTTTCGCTTGTGAAAAGCGGAGTACAAAAAGCTGCAAAAGCTCTGAAGATAACTCTATGAAGCATCCAGTGGCTTAGTATGGGTGTGACAATTCAATAATAATCAATAGTTGCAATACGTGTTCCCTTATTATGGTGAATAATTCTACATATTTCCCTAACCGCATGTAAGGTGAGTATTTTAATTGCTAAAATAGTCGTTTTTAAAGTATAATGTTTAGAGACTTTATGATGTTTTTATGACAAAATTATTCGTCTCCTATTTTAATTTTTAATGAATCGGTAATAATATTTTCATAATGAAACTCAACTCATTACGTACAGAAGATTTAGCAAACCCATACTTTCAGAAAAAGTACCCTCCATTTGCAGTAGCCTGGTCGGATACCAACAAGCTGGACAGGATCATACGTTTTGAACAACAATTAGCAATTTTTCAATATCCTTCTCAAATCATATTATAACATCCTGAACTCATATTCTCCGACTATGCAGATTGTTCAACACAAAATAAAAACGTGACTAGATAAATATTAAGACACTATGATATTGAAATCGAAATATATACTACGGGTCAAAAACTACAAATGAAAAGTGCATCTTTTGTACCTCATCAAAAATATAAGTAAATAAATTACAGTCTAACGTACAGAACACTCTAGCAACAACACTGACAAAGAAATCTTAGGTTGGCTTATCAACTATCCGTCAAGCTTCTGGAGATCAACATCAACAATAACATGTCCTGACACGACCACGTTGCCAGTATTGCTAAAACGGCATCTCAGAAGCTTGGAGTTTTGTCCCGCTGTAGGAAGCTGTATACACCAGAGCAACTACTACTGTTCTACAAGGCACAGATACGACCATTGTCGTAGTATTGCTCCCATGTGTGGGGATGCGCTCCAAAACACTCTCTAAAGCTTCTGGACACTATCCAGAAAAGAGCAATTAGACTAATAGATACTCCTAACCTCACAAAAGACCTCCATATCCTTCTATCCTTACCAGGTCGAGGTCCCTTTTCCCTGAACCAGTCTCCTCCAGGATTCCTTCTTTTGGAGAACTTCGATGCTATGGAATGAGCTGCAGGCCCTCTCCCGACGGCTACAACCTGCAGCTTTTCAATTCCTTTTTCGGGAATTTGACCATAAAGAAATACGAATTTAGCGATTGAAAGCGCTTTAAAATAGATCTCGAAACGTAGCTTGAGAATTTGCTGTTCAGTCAGTCAGTTTTGAAGGCAATTAGAGGAGATACATACAAACTGCATAATGATGTACCTCATCTCAAAATCAAATAACTGCTATACAAATTCAAAAAAAGGAAAAAGACACTACAGTCATATGGAGTATAGGACATAACATATGGAGTATAGGACATAACAGTATAACAGGAAACATTCATCACTACGCCCATGTGTTCGCACAGATAGTCACGCGTTTGTCAGCTCCGGCGTTTTTGTTAAAATTACCCTAGAAAAAGTAATTATTTTTCCACGAAAATTTCACAACATACGTATAAAGTCATCAGAAATACAGTGCTGTAATCATATCGTGTGAAAACTGCAATTTGGAGTCAGTGATTAATATTAAAGTAACTCTGCACCTACCGATTTCTTCAAGATGGTATTTACCGAGCGACAAAAAACTGAGTTGAAAACAATTGCCAAAGAAATGGTCCGAGAAATGATGCAAGACAAGGACTTCACGGAAATGTTAGCAGGTATGTTAGCTGATAACGTACTCCAAAAAGTTAACAAAGAATTAGATAAACTCGCAACGCGAGTAAAAGATTTGGAGCAAAAAATTAATATCATACAGAGTGAAAAGGACGAAATGAGCATTCGCCTTGAAGAAATAGAACAGAGTAATAAAAATACACAGTTAAGAATATTAGGTATCCCAGAAAGTAGGGATCATAGCACTGAAACTCAGATAAAGAAAATGTTTGAAACAAAGCTAGGTATTACGGATATTACACTGCAGCAGTGCTACAGAGCTGGGTCAGTAAAAAATAAAACTGCAAGCAGACCTATAATAGTGAAATTCGACAACATGAAGCAGAAAAACCAAGTTTACCTCAGTAAGAATAAGTTAAAAGGGAGTAAAATAGTTATACTGGAGGACTTGGTAAGGACTCGTTACGAACTACTATTACTGGCCAAAGAAAAAATAGGGAAGGCGCAAGTCTGGACATTAGATGGCAAAATATACACAAAGGTTAACAACAAGAAGATTTGCGTGAGAACAGAGGAAGATATTTTGAAAATAACAAACTAGAACGCTTGGAGCTACATCTGCACGAGAGTATATTTCTCTTTTTTTTTAAATAAGCGTATATTTACTTTTTGAATAAACACGTAGTTAGTTAGTTAGTTTAAAATTGTTTTGAGATTTAGGAAAATGAGGAATCTATCTATTGCTTTTTTTAATGTAAGATCACTAATAGCACATTTTACAGATTTCAAGGATATTTTACTGCAAGAAAGGTTTGACATTGTTGGATTGTCAGAAACTTGGCTGACGTCTGATATTACTGATGATTTGTTACATATAGAAGGATATAATTTCGTTAGGGCTGATAGAGCTTCTAGAGGTGGTGGAGTTGGCATCTATGTTAGGAGCAACATCAAATTTAATTTACTAAAGACATATTCAAATGTGGAATTGGAGCATATCTGGATAGAGGTAAAAGATTTTAATTATATTATTGGATCCCTATACAGGCCTCCTAAGGGCGATTTGAAAGACTTTATGAAACAACTAGAAGATTGTTTATCTGAGTTCTCACACAGAGATATCATATGTGGGGGAGATATAAATATAGATTTATTAGTATCAAACTCAAGTAATGATATGTTTAATGAGTGCATAGAAGCTTACAACTTGACACAGATAATCAATACGCCAACCAGACTAACAAAATCAAGCAGTACTTTAATTGATGTTATTTTATTGCCAAATGGGATAGATAATTTTATTTGCGGTACTAAGGAATTTTCACACATATCCGATCATTTATTAGTTTATATGCAAACTGTCAATAGGTTAAATAATGTCAGGAAAAAGGTAACGTTTAGAAACTTTAAACGTATAGACCGAGAATTGTTGCAATCCTTTTTGTCAGAGGCTCCATTTGAAAATATTATATACCTTAATGATGTTAATTCTAAAGTTGCGTATTTGAATGATTTAATATTGCTTATTTTTGACACATTAGCACCGGCCAAAGAAATTCTTAAAAAACATAAAACATCTCCATTCTTAACAGATACGATAAAATTAATGATTAAATTAAAAGATAAGGCGTTTAAAAAATATTTACATAAAAAGAATGAACATAACTGGAATTACTACAAACAAATCAGAAATCAAACTAATATCGCAATTCGCAATGAAAAAAAGTGTTATCTAGAATACTGTACAACTTACAATATGCATGATAAAAGGACACTGTGGAAACGCTTGAATGATTTAAATATCTATAGCAAGAAAAAAAGCAGCTCCATTCCTGACGAGTTGAATAATCCGGAGGATTTAAATACATACTATTTACAGCACGCATGCCAAAAAACATCAGTTGAAAAAGATATATTGCAGTTTTATAAAAACAACACTATCACAAACTTTCAACATCTGTTTAACTTCCACGCAGTGTCTCAGGAAGTAGTAAAAGAAAAACTAATTGAAATAACTTCACCTGCTATGGGGGTAGATAAAATAACTTTAGAAATGATACTTCTCTGTTGTCCTAGAATTTTACCTTTTATCACTAATATTGTCAACTCATGCCTTCTTGATTGTACTTTTCCTGATATATGGAAGGTAGCTAAAATTAACCCTTTACCCAAAAAACTTAATGCAACTTGTTTCGACCATCTGCGTCCAATTAATGTTTTACCTGTTTTATCTAAAGTTGTAGAGAAGGTTATGAATTTTCAAATTAGAGAGCATTTGGATGAGTTCAATGTTTTACCAGAAACACAGTCAGGCTTTAGACCAGGCTATAGCTGTACCACAGCACTCCTTACTGTAACAGATGATATTATAACAGCTATAGATAGGGGTAAGTCTAGCTTATTACTGCTTTTAGATTATTCTAAAGCATTTGACACACTAAATCATGACCTTTTGATATCCATATTGCACTTTGTGGGATTTTCAAAAGATGCTGTAAAGTTGATGACAAGTTATTTATTGGGTAGAATGCAGTATGTAAGCACTGATAAAGGAGATTCTTCGAGACAAACTGTTTCATGTGGAGTTCCGCAAGGTTCCACTCTTGGACCCCTTCTGTTTAGCATATATACTTGCTATTTACCACAGTGCCTAAAAAATTGTAGAGTGCATCTCTATGCTGACGACACACAACTGTACTTTTCCTTTTTTCCAGAGAACAAAGATAATGCCTTGACTCTAATAAACTCTGATATCAATAACCTTCTTTCATATTCTAATAGTCACAACTTGAAAATCAATTCGAAAAAGTCATCAATTTTATTATTTGGTAAAGATAAAGATAATATCCAAGCATCCATTGATATTATGGTGGGAAACGATAAGCTACAGTGTGTGTCTTCTGCAAGGAATCTCGGACTCATCATTGACAACAATTTTAGATTCAATAGCCATATTAGTAAATGTGTACAAAAAGCATACGCTAATTTGAAAATGCTGTATCCTCACCGTCATCTTTTGTCACAACTCCTCAAGATTAGGTTAACAGATGCTCTAGTATTAAGTAATTTCAACTATTGTGATGTTATTTATAACCCCTGCTTAGAAATAAACACAAGTGATCGAATTCAAAAAGTGCAAAAATCCTGTTTGAGGTTTATATATGGTATCAGGAAGTATGATAAAGTGTCGCATAAGCTAAAAGATGCAAATTGGCTTAATATGAAGAGTAGGCGCATTTTACATTCAGTGGTGTTGTTTCATAACATCATATCTTACAGAAGACCTCCTTATTTGGCAAAAAAGATAACATTCAGAACTGATGTTCACAATTTAAATTTAAGATTTAGAGGTAAAATATCACCCCCACCTCATAGAACCTCTATGTTTCGCAGATCATATTCTTATAATATCTATTATTTATATAATCAACTTCCCGACTATTTAAAAATGTTAGAGCCAAAAACTTTTAAGTACAGTTTTAAAAAATATCTAATCAATACTCAGTGATAGAAGATTCCCATATTTTCCTTTTTCTAATTTTTTTTTTTTGTAAGTACTTTTATGGTAAATTGCTATACCCGCTGCATAAAAATAATTATTTTTTTTTTATATAATCGGCTATGTTGTGCGACATATTGTATGTAACCTTCCAGATTAATAGGGCTGAACTGGATCTTTTTTTTAAATTGTTTTCAGTCCTTTTGCAATGAAATAATGTTATATTTCTTTTTTTAGACACATTCTGTAAATAATGTCATTGCAAATAAATATTATTATTATTATTATTATTAAGGCTGATCTCGCAGAAATAGAAGCGGTAATTGTAGCTACCTTGAGTGGTGAAATATTAAATTTGAAGGACATCTTCAATTTTTTCTTTAAAATACTTATGACGACAGACTGAAGAAGAAAATAGATGTCAGTATCCTCCTGTTCCCAAATTTATCAAAAACACGCAGCATACATAAAAAAAGAAACTCATGTAAACCGTAACTAGACTCGGACTAGGACACGGATGCTTTTCTTCATATTTACACAAAATTGGAGTGGTACATTCCATGTTCAGTCACTGCAACAGTACAAAGGCAACAAACTTGAACCATATTTTTCTCGAGTGTAAAAACAGTGTACAAGCAACACAACTTCTCATAAACAAATTACATAATATAATTAAATTCTAGTTGTCCACTAGTGTGGGCAGTGTTCCAACCTCAGAGTAACAACTGAACATAGAGGTAGTAAATAAACCACTTCAGCATGGCATGCTCAAAGCCATCATCTTTGACACTTCAGCCTCCAAACCTTGATCAACTGTGACCTCGCAGTGACAGTTCAAATTGTAAACAATGCTGTGTAACGCCAACTAACCGGAAAATTCTTCCAATGCAACCCATGTTACAAACACTGCACTTTTTGACTTCCATCTCGAAAAACTGTTAAACTACACTCGAATATAGCACAGCAAGTCCGTAAAGCAGTTAACAACAAATAGCAAATTCGATTTTACTGACCAAGCATAAAAGACGCACAGACAAAACAAACGTTTGACAGTCGAGCTTCTACCGTAAATATGTCGCACGAAAATTATGTCCGCATTGCCAGCTCCTCAAAATTTATGTAAGACTTCAGAATTTGCTTTATGATGAAGAAATATGCAGTAACGCAGTAGAGGTCAACATAACTATTGATTTTGCTGTAGTCATTCCTGAACCATCAAAATACCGTCTTTTTTTAACGTAGAATAGAATATTTCTGAATACTATACAATTAAGACGATAGTAAACAATTATGATTGCCGTATCTGGTGGTCAATATGACAATGTAAGAAAAGATGTCGGCCTAATGGAATTAGTTGTTTACTATTTCTATGTTCAGTTGTTACTCTGAGGTTCCAACTAATATCTAGCCATAACTCTTACACGTTCTTTCAAAAGACGAATACTTCTTTATTTTTGACACGTGATGATTACGTATTATTCAAAACGTCGCATAAAGTAGTATGAAATATTTTTGTTTCAATTCTGACCCAATTCTGAAAAATAACCCTTATACCTTGGCGGAAGCAAAATATCCAACTTAAGATTTGCTGACGATACAACCCTTATTGCAGCTTCTCAGGAAGAACTTGTAGCTCTATTAAACATCTTAGAACAAAGTAGGGCAGAGTATGGGCTTGGTATTAACTACAATAAGACCAAGGTTATGATCGTAGATAGAGAGCATGATAATTATCGAGAAATAAAGTCAATAGGCCGTTGTGAAGTAGTTCAAAGTTTTATATACCTCGGTTCTTTGATCGATAATTCGGGTAGCTGTGAAAATGAGATTCGACGGCGCATTCAGCAGGCACGTGTGGCCATGACAAAGCTTGCTAAAATATGGCGTGACCATAACATCACTAAAGCTACAAAAATGTCGCTGGTCCAGTCTCTTGTGTTCTCCATATTTTTGTATGCCTCGGAAACTTGGACTGTTAAAAAGGCAGATTGAGCTCGCATAGACGCCCATCGAACTAACGTCTCCATACTAGATGAGGTCGGTAATCCAAAGAGACTATCCTCCATTGTGTCGACGAGAATGCTTACATTCTTCGGACATATACACAGAAGCGATAATATGGAGAAACTTGTGGTTCAGGGTCACGCCCCGAGTGGGCGGCGCCGTGCCCGTCCCCCTACACGCTGGGTGGATACGACGAAACAGTTGCTGGATATGAGTGTCAAGAGCGCCACTAAACTGACAACAAATCGCGAACGATGGCGAGCTACGGTGCTCAAATCTATTGATAATATTCGTGTCGGCAATACTCTAGCTCCGACTTAATGGATTCTACGAGTTCACGACATGTCTGTTAAAACATTGTGACTATAATGATGGTACCTAGTAGGCCCTATTGTAGACTACAGCACTGATAAAATATTGGGGTGCTGAAATGTATTCTGGTCGCAAATGTCCTTGGGAATTATGTAAAATAGCACAGCTCTGAGACTGACACGCGTTTCTCTCAGCGCCTGACGGAATCCTGGGAAAATCCAATTAGAAACTTCGGATGGACGGGGAAAAAGTTAAATTCTTGAAGTAAGTTTTTTGCGGCCTAAACTCTGTACTTTCGACGGTGTACACAATATGCTACAGGCTCAAGCCCTAATGGCTGAATAGTTAGACATATTTGGCATACATTTTCTTAATCATTTGAGCTTCTGAATAAATTTTGAGGAACAATTAATACCAAATTACTTCTATTTATATACAAAGTTTCGATGAAAAATCATCACATATACAGGGTGAGTTTTTAGTACCGGATCGGTCGATAACTCCACTACTGTAGGAGATAGCGAAAAAAGTTGTACATAAAAGTTGTAGCCGCGGATATGCTTCTTGCTCAGAAAATATTTAGATTTATACAGGGTGATCCATAACTACGTGGTGATGCAAACATGTATTTTTTCAAATGAGACACCCTATATGTTATCCCATTTTTAGATTCTACTAATAATTTCTCTTCTCACTATATAAGGTATAAAAACATTATACAGGGTATATCAAAAGATATGACCATTTTTGTATCCAAATCGCTGTCAAACGAACGTACTGTATATGAAAAAGTAGTGAATCAAAAATTATTTTTTTTACATGGAAAGCTTAAAAATGTCCTCTTAAAATCGGCTATAAAAAAAGCCCGCGACGCATATTTGTATACAGGGTGATGTAGAATGCAAAATCCAGATTTTCTCTTTTTTTCAAATGTAAGCCCCAATATTCTATTATACCAAAGAATTACTTTTAATATGCTCTTTCATCTTTGTATATCACTTGTTGTACCTACGTCCATCAGATTCCGAGATATTTCGATTTTTCGATAAATTTAAAATATATAGCTTCTATTTGTGTGATGAAATTTATTTATTATGAGAAAGGAGTATCCAATTTGTTTTTTGTTTAACGAAGAACTAAATTATAAGGTCACGATAGTATTTAATGAAGTCAAAACCCCAAATCGTCAGAGATAACAAAGTCAAGTATGCTGAGGAAATAATTTTGTAGGAGTGATGCATAATTATCAAGCAGATTTATCAGGCAGGCTTTGAAAAATTGCAGTTTTCATAACCTGCTCAACAATTCCGTACTGTGTAAAAAACCGGCTTTAAAAATTAATTTTTCCATTGAGGGTATTTGTTAGAATCTTTGAGAAATTGCCTACGTGCCCTTAGAATATCAACTATGAAAAGCAACATCCAGAATGCAGGCACTCTAAAACCCATGCGTTTGAAAGACTGAAGAGTCATTTTATTTGGACTGTGTCGTTTAATATTTCATAGCCTACCTGATAGAGCTGCTTGATAATTATGCATGACGTCTATAAAATTGTTTCTTCAGCACACTTGACCCATATTATCTCGTAAATTCAGTGTCTTGACTTGATCAAGTACTATTATGGCCTTATATTTTAGTTGTTTATGAAGCAAAAATTAAATTTGATAGTATTTTCTCAAAATAAATAAATTTTAGTAAACAAACAGAAGCTATATTTAAAATTTGTAGAAAAAACGAAATATCTCAGAATCTAATGAATGCAGCCGTAACAAGTGCTATACAAAGATGAAAGAGCATATTAAAAGCATTTTTTTGGTATAATTAAATATTGGGAGTTATATTTAAAAAAAGGGAGTTAATCTAAATTCTGCGTTGTACGTCACCCTGTATACGAATATGCGTCGCGGGCCTTTTTTGTAGCCGATTTTAAAACTAGAGAATATTTTTTATCTAACCGTGTAAAAAAAAGGTTTTTGATTCATCACTTTTTGATATACAGTACGTTCATTTGACAGCGATTTGGATATAAAGATGGTCATAACTTTTGAAATACCCTGTATAATGTAACAATACGTTATATTGGAAGGACGGAAATCATTAGTAGAATTTATATAGTGTCTTATTTAAAAAAATGCATGTTTGCATCACCACGCAGTTATAGATCACCCTGTATAAATCAAAATATTCATATAATCGTGGCTTCAACTTTTATATACAACTTTTTTTGCTATCTTTTACAGTAGTGGTGTGATCATATCATCATCATAGCCACAATGTCTTAACAGACATGTTTTGAACTCGTAAAATGCATTAAGTCGGAGCTAGAGTATTGCCGACACGAATATTCTCAATAGTTTTGAGCACTCTAGCTCGCCATCGTTCGGGATTTGTTGTCAGTTTAGTCGCGCTCTTGACACTCATATCCAGCAACTGTTTCGTCGTATCCACCCAGCGTGTAGGGGGACGGCCACGGCGCCGCCCACTCGGGGCATGACCCTGAACTACAAGTTTCTCCATATTATCGCTTCTGTGTATATGTCCGAAGAATGTAAGCATTCTCGTCGACACAATGGAGGATAGTCTCTTTGGATTACCGACCTCATCCAGTATGGAGACGTTAGTTCGATGGGCGATATAAGGAACTCTCAGCATTCTCCTCCATGTCCACATTTCAAAAGCGTCTATGCGAGCTCGATCTGCCTTTTTAATAGTCCAAGTTTCCGAGGCATACAAAAATATGGAGAACACAAGAGACTGAACCAGCGACATTTTTGTAGCTTTAGTGATGTTATGGTCACGCCATATTTTAGTAAGCTTTGTCATGGCCACACGTGCCTGCTGAATGCGCCATCGAATCTCATTTTCACAGCTACCCGAATTATCGATCAAAGAACCGAGGTATATAAAACTTTGAACTACCTCACAACGGCCTATTTACTTTATTTCTCGATGATTGTCATGCTTTCTATCTACGATCATAACTTTGGTCTTATTGTAGTTAATACCAAGCCCAGACTCTGCACTACGTTGTTCTAAGATGTTTAATAGAGCTACTAGTTCTTCCTGAGAAGCTGCAATAAGTGTTGTATCGTCAGCAAATCTTAAGTTGGATATTTTGTTTCTGCCAATAGTTACACCGCCATTCCAATTGTCTAATACCTGTCTCATCACAAATTCAGAGTAAATGTTAAACAACATCGGAGATAATATACGTCCCTGACGAACTCCTTTTCTGGTTGCAGTTTGACCAGCTAGGTTACCATCGATTCTTACACGAGCCGAATTAGACTCGTAATCACATGATCTGTCAATATATCACAAAACAATTTTTTTCGAAACTCGAATTCCTAAGAAGTACTGAGTGAATAAGCTTGCTGCACCTTTTCCTCCTAAGAAGAAAACGGAAGGACCTTATCGACCGATGTAACCCGATTGCTGGAACCTGTCGTCGATAATCAGGTTAGATTTTTTTTCAGTCGCAGAAGCGGACGGACGGGAGGGGGGCGGGAAGTGGCAGCATTTTTGCGTCAGATCGCTGAAGCCGGTTCATTAGGTTGGCTTGTTGTTTTTAACGCGACAAGCTATAAGTTTGCGCAAAAATGACTGAAAAACGGTCAGATGCGGACATGGCAAGACTTTTGGATGATCAAAACTATGATGCATTACGGAATCCACAAACCGAGCTTTATCGCAATCTATAGGCAAGACAAGGTGCTCCAGAAAATACCGGAAATATACATTAGTTACACAACTATTTTCACGATTAGGTAGAAATATAGGAAAAATGATGGTAATATGTATCTGAGTCAGACGTCGTTGGTGAAAACATCACACGCGCTCTGGTTTTGCTCGGGAGCTGTCGGTCTGTCTTCGGTATTGGATTAGAAAATGGAGTCAAGATGGTTGACTCAGTACTTCCCACACATTACGATAATACCAGTTTATTATTTTCCCATAGCATGAAGCTATGGTCTGAAATCCCTTGCAACCAAATCATCGCCCATTTGCCCGCAAAGAAACACCCAACACAAAACTCTGGTAAATAGTTTCTTGCGTCTCCCTCCTTAGAAACTAGAACGCCACAGTTTTGATTCTGCATGCGATGCGAAACACTGAGGAGCCTACAAACCGTCCAAAAACGAAGTATGAGCTGTTTCTATATTTTTAGTTTTTTGATTATTGTTGCGCCGCCACTGACACGATTTTCCAGAAACTGAGGTGTTTTCCATTCTCGCCGCGATAGTAATTCCTGTGTCGAAATTTCATTAAAGTCAATTTAATCATCTTGCTTTACGCAATATACATATAACGAAATTAAGCAACACTCGTATATGTAAACATCACAAAATTCTAAGTCCCATGGTTTCTGTAATAGGCAAGAAAATGTTCAGATGAACTTAAAAAAATAATATACCGCCAGGTATTTTTTTCCATAGGTCAATGGACACACTATTATCAATACAACAATTTTTTCAGTTTTACAACTCCCCACCCCCCAACCACCCCAAATGCACCCCTACCCAAAAAAAAGTATGAAATGATCAGAAACCCCTAAAACGCCTAAAAATAAAGTTTGAGCTGTTATTATGTTTTTGGTTTTTTTATTATTGCTGCGCCGCCATTGACATGATTTTTCCAAAACATACGCGTCTTCCATCCTTGCCGCGGTAGAAATACTATAAAATTTCATTAAAATCCATTCAATCATTTTCGCGTTAAGCAATATAGAACGATCTAAAACAATACTCGTATGTATACATCACACATTCTAAGTACCTTGGTTTCTATTATAAGCGAGGCAATGTTTGGATGGACCTAAACAGGTGAATTATGCCGCTAGGTCTTTCATTCACAGGTCATTGGACAGCCCATTATGAATACAATAATATTTTCAGTTTTACAACCCCCCACCCCCCAACCTCCCTAAATTCACCCCCACCCAAAAAAAAAGTAGAAAATGATCAGGAACTCCTGAAAGGCCAAAAAAGAAGTTTGAGGAATATCTATTTTTTTGTTTTTTGCTAATTACTCCGCCGTCAATGCACCGATTTTCAAAATTTTAGCAGCATTACCTATTAGGACACCACAGCATATCGCTACCCAAATTTCATCACAATTCATGCAGCGATTACTGAGATTATGAGGGCAGAAAAACGCGACAGACAGACCGACAGACTGACAGGCAGACCAACAGACAGACCGACGGAAATGAGTGACGTAGATTTTCGTTATGTAGACATCATGAAACGCCCAAAAAGCGTATTATCTCAAAATCGAAAACTTTCGCGATCACAATACTCCCCTCACCGATCGGTGTGGGAAGTGAAAGAAGAAAAAACAGTTTGGTTATAGAACTTATATATGATTTGTCCATTTATCACAAAAACATTTTTTTTCGAAACTTGAATTCCCAAGAAGTAACGAAAGAATAAGCTTGCTGCACCTTTTCTTCCTAAAGCGGAGAAGAAAACGGAAGGACCTTATCGACCGATGTAACCCGATTGCTGGAACCTATCATCCGGATAATTAGGTTAGAATTTTTTTTCAAGCAGAGGCGGGCAGTGGCAGCATTTTTGCGTCGGGTCGCCGAGAGCCGGTTTATTAGGTTGGCTTCCTTCAAGGGAAAACCGGGAACGGCAGCTTCGCTCAAAAGGGGATAATTTACTTACCGGGATAGAGCATACAGGGAACTCCATTCGGGAGTTGCATACGTGCACTTGCGGAGCTGTGATTGAAATACGTGATCTACATTTGAAGTTGTGTACTCGATCATCGTGATTAAGTTGCATCAACTTGAAAGAGCTGCCCGTATCTGGTAATTTGCAGTAAGATGTAGTTGAGATAACTTATTTAAATGTTAATTCATGCCACAAGAAGATGCTTGATTCAACAAATCATAATAGGATGACATAGAGCAGTTATGTACTTTAAACTAATATACATCTCAGAACTGCGCAGTAGTAGAGAACTATGATTTTGGGGGTGTAAATTAGAGCAAATTCTGTGTCTTTTATTGTCATTGTGTTACCCTAATGAGGTACTTGTTTTTGATCACGTGACATTCGATTGAAAATTATTAATGGTAGACCCTGTATATTAGTGCACTTCTGTATTTCTCCCGATAAAACAATTCCAGCAAACTAGCACACTTTGGGGTCTAAAGTGATTCATTCAAGAGCTACAGATACTTAAAGGATAGTACCACTACCATTGTATCCCTACAGTTAAATGGTAGTGTTTCATAATGGCAGTTGTACAGTCCTTTAAGTACCTGTAGCTCTTGAACTTTAGACCCAAAGTGTGCCAGTTTGTTGGAATTGTTTTATCGGGTGGAACACAAAAAGGTACAAATATATATATATATATATATATACATTAGCACTACAGGCCTAGTAGGCCCAAGGCTTTGTTAGTAATTTCTTTCCATTTTCTTCTATCCATAGCCTTCTCCCTCCAACTTCTAACACCTATTGTTCCAACGTCCCGAAGTACCTGTTGAAACCATCTCTCTCTGGGTCTCCCTCTCCTCTTCATCCCTCCAATTCTCCTGTCCAACATCATGTTCGGTACTCTGCCTGGTGCCATTCTAACAACATGTCCCAACCATCTTATTCTTTGTGCTTTAACCACAGCCGTTATGATGGGTTCCTTATACAAGTCATATAACTCTTGATTTGTTCTTCTTTCCCATACCTCTCCTACCTTCTTTCCACCAAAAATTTTCCTCAGAACTTTACGCTCCCATATCTCGATTCTTCTGATATCCGCTTCTGTGAGGACCCATACTTCACAAGCATATGTAATCACTGGTCGAATTAGTGTTTTATATATATGTATTTTTAGCCCTCTGGAAATAAGTTTATTTCTTAGCAGCCCATTAAGACTATAGAGGCACTTATTTCCCTTTACTAGTCTTGCCTTTATCTCTTCCCTTACTTCTGGCTTTCTCTTGAATTCTGTCCCCAGATATACAAACCTATCCACTTCCTCGAAACTTAACTCTGTTCCAGCTTCTGTTTTAACTTTTAACCATTGTCCTTTATTGAAATTTCCGTCCGTCCATGACATGAACTTTGTCTTCTCCTCACTTATTTCCAATCCCACCCAGCTTGCTTTTTCTACTAAGGATGCTATTACTTTTTGAAGCTCGGCTTTACTTCGTGCTACTATTGCTATATCATCTGCAAAACCTAAGCATTGATGCATCTTATGATACAACAATCCAGTCCGATTTATCTTTGCTGCTCTCATAACCTTTTCTAGGACTAAGCTAAATAGGATTGGCGATAATGGGTCACCCTGTCTAAGACCCCTTTTTACGTTAAATTTTCGAGAAAGACACCTATTCACCTTTACTTGGTTATCCGTCTGCTGCAGAGTCATTTTTATTAGCCGTATTAATTTTTTATCAACTCCTAACTCCTTCAAGGCGTTGTATACTGCCGATCTTTTAACGGTATCATACGCTTTTTTAAAATCCACGAAAATTACGTAAGTTTCTTTCATATGTTGGTAGCTCTCTGCTTGTAGTTCTCTCAAGGTGAAAATCTGGTCAATAACTCCTCTACTCGCTCTGAAACCACACTGATACTCCCCAATTTCGTGATCTATTCTCTTCGCCAAATGGTTCTTAATACACTTCGACAATACTTTGTACGCAACGTTGAGTAAAGCTATGCCCCGATAATTTGCACAGTCAGTACGGTCTCCTTTCTTATGCAGCGGGCTTATTAGTGCTTCATTCCAGCTTCGGGGCATTCTTTCCTCTAACCAAACCTTCTTTATCAGCTGGCAAAACTCTGCTAATAACAATTCTCCTCCACATTTTAACATTTCCGCTACAATCTCATCTGTTCCTGGACTCTTATTTGACTTTAGACTTGACAGAATCTTTGTAATGTCTTCTTTGCTTGGTACTTCAATCGTTTCTGCTTCTTCCAGATAACCTTCCTCAACATCGTCATATTCATCTATTATAAATCCTTCATTTAACAGCTCCTCGAAGTAATGGCTCCATCTCTCCAATATCTCTTCTTCACCTGTTAGTAGCTCTCCATTCATATTTTTGATAAACATCCTGTTACCTTGTTGTTTTGTTCCTTCTCTCCTTATTCCTCGGTATAGATTTCTGATCTCTTTCTCTTTGTAATGCTCCTCTATTTGCTTTATCTGATCTTCTTTGTATTCCCTCTTCTTCCTCCTTAATAGACTTTTGCTCTTCCTCCTCACTTCAATATATCGTCTTCTTACTTCCTCAGTGTCATGGGCTAGCATTACTAATCTTGCTGAATTCTTTTCCTCCAATACTTTTTCGCACTCACCATCGAACCATTTCTGTTTATATCTCTTCTTGGTCCCTGTAGATCTCTTGGCACACTCCATCATTAGGTTCCTTAGGGAGTTCCACTCATCGTCTAATGTTTTCCTTTCTCTATTTTATGCCCTATACTGAGCGATGTCCTCTGATAGTAATTTCCTATACCTAATCCTCTCTTCTTCACTATCTAATTTTCCTACGTTTGTTCTTTTATGAGCTCTGTTTCTTATGATCGGTATAATTGGTTTAATTTTCATTCCTACGGCAAAATGATCAGAATCAGCGTCCGGGCCTCTGTAAGTTCTGATATTTATTATGCTTTTTCCTTCCTCCTCTTGGATAAGGACATGGTCTATCTGATTTGTCGTTTTACCATCTGGGGATCTCCATGTGCCCTTATATATATCTTTTCTCTCAAAGTAGGTGCTCTTTATAATTAAATTTTTGCCTCTGGCAAAGTCTATTAGCAGTTCTCCATTTTCCGATGTTTCATTATGTAAACTGTGCTTTCCTATTGTTTTTCCATAGATTACTTCTTTTCCTATCTTTGCATTGGCATCACCTAATACTATTTTCATGTCATATCTGGGAATTCTCTCGAACTCTTCTTCTAACTTGCTATAAAATTCTTCTTTTATTTTCTCATCTTTGTCTTCTGACGGCGCATGAAAGTTAAGTATGCTTATTTTCTGATATAGTCCCCGTAGGCGTAGGTAACACAATCTTTCATTAATCGGTCTAAAGTCAATTATACATTCCTTTACCTTATTACTAACTAAAAATCCCACTCCCAACCTTCGGTTAATTCCTGGGCTGTTGAAGAATACATAATCCTCTATACCCATTACTTGGTTTATGAGCTGCTTTGTCTCCTGGATGGCCATTACTTCAAACCCATATTTTCTACATTGTCTTACTAAATTTATAAGAGCTCCTTCTTGGAAGGTTCCTCTGACGTTCCAGGTTCCCATCAAAATGTTTCCTTTTATTTTATTTCCAAGACTATACTGTTTGATTCCCCCCTTTTGATTTCTACTTACTTCCTTATCTATACTTTGATCTGAGCTATGCTGCTTATTGTGCTCTTCTATTTTACACAATTCCTTACTCATAACCTGTTTCATAGCCTGTGTCCGTCTTACAACCAACCCTGATGTACTTGCTACTATATTTCGTTTTTTTCCCGCATTAACTTCATACCTTCCTTGGACCATATCCACGTTTCACCATCTATTATTAGCTTCTTGTATCCTATTTTTACATCTTTCCCTTCCTGTTTTAGTTCTTTGCCTTTATTCCTTACATATTTTTCGATAGCTCGATCTTTTTCTGTGAGGTCATGATTTATGTACACCCGTTCACCTTTCAAAAATCTTAATGAACTTTTCTTCTGCATAATTCTACTTTTATCTTCAGCCTCTTTAAGCTGCACCAGGCAGACCTTGTTTCCTAGCTTTGATGCCTTCTCAATCTTGACCTCCTCTCCTAATTCGTGTTTTATGAATTTCTGCATATCATCTTTTAACTTATTCCCATCAGCATGCTCTACCTTCATCCCTGTAATTATTATATTATTTCTTTTTAGCTCTTTTTCCAACTTTTCCATCCTATCTTCCACGTTTTCCAGCTTTTTCTCCGCGAGCAGCAGCGCATCTTTCAGGTTTTCATTCTCTTTTCGCATTGCTGCTAATTCGTCCCTGAACTCTTTGTTTTCTAGCCTAATTCCTTTAACCTCTGAAATGACCGTTCTCAGCATCTCTCTGATGTCCTCGCTATGTTCTATATCTCCTTTACATATTTTCTTCTGTGGGGTCCTATTAAGTTTCTTTACCGCCTTGAAAGGCGAAATCGATTCAGTGTTCTTCCTCTTCCTTTCGTCCGACGTATAATCGTCACTATCAGTCACAGTATCCATTGGTACGAGAACTGCGGAAAGAGCAGACCCACCTCAACGGTTCAGAAGTCTGGCCCTTATCAGTTCTTAATACTTCTGCTTTCCAATAGACTTGGCAACACCGCAGAACAAAGCGACAAGCAATTCAGTGGAAATTCAGGAAATTCTTCGCATTCTTTCCCACCGAATAGATAACCTGCACCGTTTTCTTACCTGTTTCTTTTATTTACCACCCAAATTACTCACTTTTGACCCTGATCTTTTTTAGTTTTCGCACACTACTGTTCACTAAATAATTACACACTATTTGCCGTAATTAATATTCACTACAAACCCTTAATTTTGGTAATAAGTAGGTGAAATAATTAATTACGTTCTCTTCTCACCACGCGACGTTGCCCTTTTTTTTCACAAATATATAGGGTGTCGCATTAAAATTTTTGAATCGGACGTCACGTGACCAAGAACAAATACCTCATTGGGTGACGCAATAATAAGTAAAGATACTATATTTTCCGTAATGTATACATCTAAAATTATAATTTGCTACTACTGTCCAGTTCCGATATATTGCTTGTCTTAATCGTCGTGAGACACCCTGTATATCTACGCATGGATCTGTCATAAATTAACGAGTATAGACAAATTTCTCCATCATAAACATCAATTTATTGTCCGTGTGCCTTTTTATAGCCCTTAAGCTATAATGAAATGGCAAACATCAGAAATATCAATACCAATACCAACTTCCCTAAAGACATGAGTGCCTGAAGAATAGATCCAATAGAATGAAAAAAAGTTGCATCTTCTAGCTTTTTAAAACCACACAGTGATCATACAATTGCCGATGCCAACGATGCTAGAATTGATAATGTATTTACTTATAAAAAATGGAGTCCAGTTGATTGACTCAGTACTTCCCACACCTAACAGTGGTATCATTTTATTATTTTTCCCTTTGCATGAAGCTATAGTCTAAGATCTCTTGCAACCAAATCATCGCATGCCTGTCCTCAAAAAACATAAAACACTAGTTAACATTAGTTAATAGTTTCCTAAATCTCTCCGTAGGAACTAAAACGACATATTTTTTATTATGCGAGCTTCAACTGGACGAAACAATCAGGAACCCCCAGATTGCTTAAAAAAGAAGTTTTATATTTTTAGTTTTTTGATTATTGCTGCGCCGCCACTGACACGATTTTTGAATACATTTTTCATCCTCGCCACAGTAATAATACTGTGTCTAAATTTCATTAAAATCAATTCCATAATTTCCATGTTACTAAATTCAGAACGATCTAACGCAATACTCGTATGTACACATCGGAAAATTCTAAGTCCTTTGATTTGTGTAACAGCCAAGGCAATGTTTGGATGGACTTAAAAAAGGGTAATATGTCGCTAGGTCTTTCTTTCCCAGGCCAATGGACAGCCTATCATGAATAGAACAAATTTTTGAGTTTTACAACCCCCTAACGACCCCAATTTCACCACCACCCCCCCCCCCCCCCACCTAAAAAAATTATAATAATAATAAAAAATGGTCAGGAACCCCTAAACTGCCTAAAAACGGAGTTTGAGGAATATTTATTTTATTTTCGTTTTTTTCTAATTAGTCCGCCACCCCTGCACCGATTTTCAAAATTATAGCAACATTACCTACTAGAACCTCACAGTATATCGGTACCCAAATTTCATTACAATCCATGCAGCGGTTGCTGAGATTACGAGGGTAGAAGGATGCAAACAGACAGACCGATAGACCGACAGACAGACAGACCGACGGAAATGAGTGACGTGGATTTTCGTTATATAGACATCATAAAACGCCCAAAAGCGTATTATCTCAAAATCGAAAATTTTCGCGATCACAATACTCCCCTCACTTATCGGTGTGGAAAGAAGAAATGAAATAAGAATCACTCCAAGCAGAAAAAAGTGTATGCATGACTAGCATCATTTGTTTTTATGACCCTACAGCCATTCCTATTCCTCGTCTAACCCTCGGGCTTGGAATAACCTCTTAATACCTCAATAATACATAAATAACTAATATATGACGTAGAAACAAAAGCAATACTTAAAATGTCTCCAATTAAAGATACAGTACAATAACAGTACAATAAAGTCGGTTACAAAAGGGTGTCGTCAATTGAAAAAGGCTTGCACATAAACAAGACGGACTCATGATATTTATAAATCAAAATATATGACAACTAGCAAATAATATTGTCTAACAGGTAATCGTCAAATGAATTATAACCATTTTTTAGTTGCAACGCTTTCATTTTTTGTCTAAACAAGTCCACCTGAAGATTTTTCATATTTTTAGCCAATTAGATTTTAGATATATGGCCTAATAGCCGTATGTTTAGTGTTCTTTCCTATACTTAACAATCTACGTGAAGGTATTTGAAATATATGAGTCCCTAGTGGAATACTTACTATGATAGTTCAATTTCTTGAAGTCAGATTTCTCCTAAATTGTGTATGTTAGAAGTTGCAGTATGTAGATGCTGAACAGTATCATAATTTTCAGCTTTAGGAATTCCTTCTTGCAACCTTTTCGTCTTTGTAAACTTGAAGTAGATCTATTCATCCTTGTTACGTAATGAAAGCCTGTCCTGTGTCGCTGAAACCTCCCTATATAATTATACCATTTGATAGACAACGACTTAGAGAAATCTCAGCGGGATCAGATATTTCTTTATTATTCTATATTTCTTTTGTACCAACCTAATTACCAGCTCTTCACAAATTCTCGATGTTATGCTAATTCAACTCAAATTGCTTTGTACAAAATGGTCTTAACAAAGTCTACACAGTCTGGCTAGTCGTCAAATCTTTTCTATCAAACCCAACGCCTGTTCAGTCAAACATGTTAGTATCTTCAAAAGAAGTTTGGAAGGTGAGCAGTTACTTCAGGCTCTGAGCAGGTATCTAAGCTTTTCCAGGAGCTGTTGCAATTGTCGGAACATGTTAGAACGAGATCATGATTTCTGTAATATTGAACCCTGAAAGCTTGAACGAGTGACCTGATAGTTCACTATAACTGGGTGCTAGCTAGTATTTCTTGTTTGATAGAGTACAGTTCTAGGTCTCGGAGGAATTGACTTTTATTTTAATCGTTAGTTTTCATTTTTCTGTTAATGGTCTCCAGATCTCCTAACCGCAAAGCAACTGCCTTTTACGTTCCAGCTTGACCACAGAAATCGGTGTGTTGTTTATGATGCCTGCATGCAAGGTCATTTTACAAACTGTATAGTGTTTATAGCGGTAGAGAGCTGCATGCCACAGCTTGTAACGGTTCTCCCGTTTTCAAAATTATTTTTACTTGGCTACCATATACAAATAGTTTGGAACTTCCATTTTTAGCATCTATTTCCTCATTGTACTAGTAACGTTCTCATAAGTGTTCAATTCCGCCACTGTTCACCTCTACGTTTTCCCATCTCTACTCATTTCAGCCGGAAATGTCATGATATTACACAATTTGCGCATACCTAATGAGTGGGGCGTATGCCCCCTCTCTCACTACCTCTGTAAATAAGGTGAAGATACATCACTCGCCCCTTTTCAATCTTTGACAGTTAATACTTATAGTTATGTCTCTGTAAGACAATTTTTTGTGTGTGTGCAAATTATGTTGTAACCGAGGTAAGGAATTTATACTCCCAATGCAAAATCATAATGATTTGATTGCTATGGTTTCGCATATTTTTATTGCTTCAGTTTTTATTTTACAGCTATGTGTGAATGTGATTCTTCGGATTTGTAATTTCTTTTCCATGAACATCAGATGGCGAACATTTTAATCCTTAAATATCAAGTCAATCATGCACTATATATTATTTATTAATCATCTAACAAAAGAGTCGCCGAACATTATACTTTGTTTCTAGCCATATATTTTTGTGTTAAAATGCGTTATTTTGTGTGTACTTAATGTTTCACATTTTTTTCATGACATTCCTTATGTAAAGATACCCAGCAGTCAGATTTGCTAATAAAGATGTAAAGATCTGTTGGACATTTGTGTAATTTCGTTTTATGAGGGGTGAGGAAAAAGTTGCAAATTTTCGAACATATTTTATATACCTATACTTTTTTTTATTTATCATCATATATCTGAAAAGATCCGGTAGGACTGTAAATATAAAGCATTTATGAATCTTTCTTTTAACTATTGTTCTATCTGTTGGCTCTTGTAAATACATGTAATTTTTTTTTAACTTTGCCTTTGAAATGTCGAGAGCAACGACGTGAGTAGTCCCTTACGAATGGATTACTTTGATCTACACGGGGATCTGCAGCTGATATTTGATGTTGGAGTCGATATTATTGTCTGGCAAGGGCTAGGTGATGAAGTTCTAGATATTTTTGTGGCTAATAACTGAAATTTACACAGCCTTTCCCAAAATACAGATTACAATTTTAAAAGCACTGCCATTTACGTGTTTACAAAAAGTTGATAAGTCATTTTGATCAAGTAATATGGCTTTGTTAGCCAGTCAAACTAGATGACTTGTATTAGGAGTAGCATAATATCTATGACTCGATAACCTCCCATTCCATCTCTACAAGTATTCCGGTCAAGAGCTCCAAAGATATGAAAATATGTAAGCAGCACTTACAGTGAGCAGAACTTCCGAAATTCAATTAGAAACTTCGTAGGAATGCTGAAAAAGTTCTATAAAGCACTTTTTGGGTTGAAGTTTCAGTGAAATTGGTTAGAATTAGAGGTAATCCAGCTACAGACTGGCGTTCCCGGAATCCGGATGAAGGGAGAAACCGGAAAATTAGGGAGGATATGGGGATTTTTTATAGAAAGCTCTCAGCACCGGAATGATATGGATGGAGATAATGGAATGTAGGTCAAATTGAGGAAGACCCGCAAGAGGGTCTCTCATGATTTTCAAGGTAAATATTGATCGCTCCGTACCCAAAGGTGAAATCATCTTGTTTACGAAGGTCTACGTGGGCTGTGCAAAAAGTAGCTTGATGGTAATAATAATAATGTAATTTCTAAAACTTATCATGTGGTTCTAACCTTTTTTTCATCGTATATCAAAGGGTATTGAAGATAGATGCCACCTTGAGCAATCACAACCTAAGACACAATGTATAGCTAATGCAAGCATTTTTTATCTAGATAAACATCAAGACATTGCCTATTAATGATGTTACAATCATTGCAGTGACACAAGACTGTGACTCGCATAAGTCCATCTAAGTGTATTTTTTTGAACCAAGATAAAATAACAGTATATTTATTTATTTGTTTAACTTTAATCCATTTATATTTGAATAGCTCTGCGGATAACATGGGTGGTATCTTAATATTGATGACAGCTACATGTAGATAATTTTTTGCACATATCCATAGTAAATACCCAAAGTAACAAGGGCTCAGGTATGGAGCCTTGGGGCACAGAGGGAGTGACATTGATGTACTGCGACGTTTGACGGTTAACCACAACAGACTAAAGCTTAATTCAGATGCACACGACATCCGACGATACGACGCACGGTACGAAACTGTTCCTATATTGTACATATTCATAACGGTGTCAAATCACAATATTTCAACCAGTAACAATGGTTTAGTACCGTCGTATCGCCGGATGTCATGTGCATCTGAATCAAGCTTAACTTCTCTCTTACAGATAGTTTTTAAATAATTTTACAGAAAAAGTATCAAAGCCATATAATTTTGCGGTAAGGTATTATCTCTTAAATTTGTCTACATCAATTTAAAGGTATTCTTTATAATAAACAATAAGCGATTATTTGAACTCTGTTTACTATAAAATACATCAAATAATAATAATCGAATCGTTTGTTCAATTTTCCAAACACACAGCTCCAGATTAGATGGTGAAAGGGTCTTTGACCAGAATATTATATGAAACTTTTGGCAGAGATTTCTCTTTATAAATAAATGAAAACAGATCCACTCAGACGGACAAGTAGCGAATATCGATGTAACCAAGCTCACATCCATTTTTCATTTTGGCAAGTCTGCAAAAAGCAGTCTTATAAATAAGCCATTACTTCAGCAACTCTGAGTATCATGTACAGGGTCTGCCAAAGTGCATCCTGTCTTATCTGATATCGGGTTTTGGACAAATATTTGTGGATTGCATAACAAAATAACGGCATATATCACAAGGTGATAAGATTTTGACTGGAATGAAACGTGCTTGCTTACTCCGCACGGAGAAGATAATTCCAATCATATGGTTCACAGAAATATCGGAAAAATGAAGGGTATCGGCTGGATTCGTACAAGCGTCGCCGGCATTCTAGGCCGACGCGTTACCAACTATACCACGGTTCCCAGTGATATAGCCGATACACAGCGCCAACAACATGGTGTCGAATCCATCGACACCCACCACTCCATGAAATTCTGGCCAACTGAGGAGTCGTACTTCAGTAAGAAGAGAGCTGTCGTGCAAATAGCGGTGGGAGATTCACACACACCCAACAGCCGACTAGGTCTCTCTGGATGACCGAAATATATGGTTCGCAGGGAGATGCGGGGGAGTGGTGGGTGTCGACACCATGTCGATGGCGCTGTGTATCGGCTATATCACTGGGAACCGTGGTATAGTTGAAAACGCGTCGGCCTAGAGTGCCGGAGACGCTGGTTCGAAGCCAGCTGGTACCCTTCATTTTTTCGATTTTTCTGTGAACCATATTATTGAGATTTTGAATATTATGATATAGACTATTTGTTTCTTTATAGTTTGTCGTTTGTATTGCTTTAAGTCAACTTTGAGTCAATATGTCAAAGCTATGGAGATGTCACGTCAAACCCTTTTGTACGATAATTATATAGTATAATGCATTTATGTAAGAAATGAAGACTTGTGTTATCAAGTTTGGATTCGTCACCAAA
This sequence comes from Callosobruchus maculatus, assembly GCA_951848785.1. Lineage (NCBI taxonomy): Eukaryota > Metazoa > Arthropoda > Insecta > Coleoptera > Chrysomelidae > Callosobruchus > Callosobruchus maculatus. Next base: position 87,879 of record CATOUR010000450.1, read on the forward strand.
ATTCCAATTTCAATTCCTTTGTATCAGTGAACTACGATTATTGTTACTCTGAAGAGAATGTCTTGTATCAGATATTGGTAACAAGAACATCAAATATTCTCTTATAATGTCTAATATCCTCGTTACTTTTTCAAATAGCCTATGTAAAAAGAAAATTGGGGAAAATAGATGCTTGTGGTGTGTTGCTAGATAACCGACAAGAAACATCATGATCTAAGCCACTGACCCAGTTTATCTGGGTGATACCTTAGACAGAACTCGGTCCTATAAAAACACCTAAACCATCTATACTAGTACGTGTTAGAGGAAATAGCCCCCCCACAAATCAAGCGACAAACACCATGTATGGCAGAACAAAGTAGACATTCATGAGATAAACACACCCTCTATATGGACATAATCCCAGTATCCAGCCTTAAATCCAAACGTCAACAAACCCACTGACAGACTCCAAGTCAGTAACCAAAGAGCTACTGTGGAAGCCACGATTAATGGAGAACCATATACCAACTTGAAACCCAACCGAAAGCCTCTCTGCCGGATCACAACTAGGACAGGCTCAAAAGGATTAGCAGTGAAGCATCTACTGTCTTGTCCGTCCTTGAAAGTCCCTTGCACAATGCAGGACCTACGGGAAGCGAACGACACGGCATTGGAGTGTACCAGACACTGGAAAGGATACGAGCCAATACAGATAATCGTTTCTGACTTGTGACGTCTGAAACCATCACTTAGTGTGTAATTCTTCGATATCTCGCAAGGTGTACCTGATAGAAGAAAATGTCAAATACAAAAGTTATTTGGTTACCTACTTAAGACGCATATCCTAAAAATATTTTAAAGTTTACGGGAGTTGCGGGAAAGTAGGATAGTGATCAACTTGATTTTTTAATATAGAACCATAACTTTTTTTTTAATTTTTCTAGCTTCCATCATCGATCTCTATTTAACCCTAAAATATTTGTGGGATCGGTTGCGATGTTGCCAAGTTATAATTCATTTTCTATTAATTTCCGGATTTGCAAGGTCGCAAGTAATACGTCCAAATTGATTTATTTCTTCAACTTTTCTCAATAATATTAAACAACGAGTTACTTGAATATGAATTGAATATTATTTTGGATGCTAACGGCAATGTGCATCTACAGGGTGTTTTTGGCAGAATTTTGAATTACGGCAATTTGAAGGTCATTTTAGACTTCCATTCAAAATTGGAAGGTAAAATTGGTGAATCTGACAACGCCTGTGTTAGCATTTTTGAATTCTGTACGTTCAAAAACCCCCAAGTAGTCAATAGAAACAAAATTTTGAAATTGTGAGATCTTACTAAATTCGACTTGCGCAATTCGTTGCAATAAAAATAAGTAGAGGATTCTATTTAAAATAATAAAATTATGACGTGTAGCGTAAAAGTTGTGAATCTGGCAACACTGCTGTTAGAATTTTTCAGTTCTGCATGTTCTAGAATCTGTATGTATTGATTTTATCGTTCCAGCTCTACAAGTTTTGAAGATATTCAAGCGTGCTGTACCTTTTACTGACGTGAAATTCGAAATAGATAATATGTGCAAGGAAAACGTTTTTATTATTGTAGGAACACCATTTAAAACTTGTTCACGCCGTAAGCCATTACTCGGGAGTACTTCTATGTTAAATAAATTGTACAGTGTGTTTTATTAATAAAAATCGATGATATTTGTTTGAAAATTTGGTAAAATAATTTATAACTTGGCAACGTCGCAAATGCGGAGAAAAATATTACAAGGCAAGATAGGGTATTAGTAGATATTTCGATTTAAAATAAAACATACAGGGTGTTACGTTTAAAAAACAAAGTGAAATGACCTTCAAATTGCCGTAATTTAAAATTCTGCCAAAAACATCCTGTAGATGCACATTGTCGTTAACATCCATTTGATATTCTAGTAACTCGCTGTTTAATATTATTGAGAAAAGTTAAAAAAATATATCAATTTGGACGTATTACTTGCAACCTTGCAAATCCGGAAATTAATAGGAAATAAATTATAGCTTGGCAACGTCGCAACCGAACCCAAATATATTTTACAGTTAAATAGAGATCGGTGAAGGAAACTAAAAAAAAATTAAAAAAATAGTTATGGTTCCATATGAAAAAATCAAGTTAATCACTATCCTACTTTCCCGCAACACCCCGTATATTTCAAAATATTTTCAGGATATGCGTCTTAAGTAACCAAATAACATGTTCTTCTATCAGGTGTGCCTTTCGAGATATCGAAGAATTACACACTAAATGGACACCCTGTATAAAAGTTTATTTTAATTACTAATTAAGATTAGAACGGATAAAAAATATATGAAACTAATAAATTAATCTACGTTTCAAATAAGTATTGCTCAGATATGATTGGTTGACCTACATCCAAGATAAATTGAAAACCTCGATCAAACAACCCTCAAAAGGTGTCCTACCCGTCAGCACCTGGTAGACCTTTTTCAGTCGATTTAGCATTTTGGTCTCGTTTGACTGGACTATACAAAAACCCCGTGTCTAATGCTTGAAACAAAATGCACCACCTAGCCCAACAATTTGTCATTGTAGATTTACATTATATACAAAAAGAAATATTTTCCTTATTAATAAAGATACTAAGCTGAATAAAAATCCTGCTGGTATGGAGAGAATAAAAAAAGTGGGAGCAATCTTCACCTTCATGACTCAAACTCGACAATGAAGCCATTGTCATCATTTATTTTTGACGCAGCTATAAAGACTTGCTCCTCCTCCTTATAAATAAAGCAATATCTCAAGACGTCCACTCTCGACTCCTGGCAGCAAGTGTTTCGAGTTGCATAATTTTACCATTTCTACGTTTATATATATCTACACGTAATGAAAAGCAATATGTGGTCGTAACGCGGTGTAAGGCAGACAGAATAATAATAAGGGCAATTTGTAAGGAGAATACTGTTGCAGGGCAGCTAACGAAACATCCCCAGAACACAGGGATGGACTAACACAAATTTCGTGTTCTGCATTATATCATATTACTGAAGATAAGGTAAGAGATGGCAAAGGATGATATATACAAACTGTAGCGTGAAATAACGTACAAGAATATGTCTCATCTTGTTGAGAACTATGCCCAGCAAAGCCTTAATGCTAAATTGCATGGGTGGTTTCAAAAGGCTAAACAACGGTAAAAGTTCATTGTTACGACATGAATCGCTGAGGCCCGATTTTATCAACATGCGCAATTTAACAAAGACTTTGACCAATCAGAACTGCCCTTTCAAGAACCTGCATCTGTCAAAGTACTCTGAAAATTATTGATTTCTCTGGAGGTTGACCTCAAAAAGCTCAAAAATGACATACTTTATATGCAATCGACCATTGTAAATCATCTATTATCTTTTCCAGTCTGATCTTCCACCCTAAATGGGTGAAAAATTGCATTTTCTTGTTTAAATCAAAAGTTTAGCAATTGCTAATCTCAACCAATCAGATTCCAGATTCCATTCGCATTTGATCGCTGGTTTCATGCTGTATCTAGTGATATGATGACAAGAAATTCACTCGTTGCATTATTTGGATAAAACAATTTACTATCGATAATAATTATAAATACATGCACTATATCTTTGTTTTATAGTAAAAAGGGGTAAACATAGCACTTTGTTGTATATCAAAAGTTAAACAAAATATTTAACTGTTAGGCAAGCTATTTTCCAAGCGTACATGTGCATTACTGGTTGACTATCCTGAACGGAAAAGCTCATTAATCATTATTTAGCTGCGTATAACCTTATATTTTATATTATAAATGCTGGATCTTTAGATCCTCTGTGAATATTTCTATAAGATGGTCTATAGCAAACATGCATCCAGTAAATGAAAGATTGATTCTTCATAAAAGTATGTATATTTTTTTCTATAACCCATCTGACTGATGGAGGTGGGATTTATAATTATTAAATCAGGTAGTTGCTGTGATTGATACTAGGTAGGTACTTTTATGATTCTGTCACAAATTATCGCAGTTTGCAATTAGCAATTATAGAATAATTATAATGTAAACATGAAAAATTTGGCATTAATTTGCAAATTAATCGCTTTGTCCTGATATCCTGCTATTATCCAGCTTTGACGTTTTGTTTTCAACATTGATAAAATACTATTGGATGATACTTATTAACATAGCCCTCAATAAACAATAGAAAGCTTTTGCTAAATAACATCCAATAGAAAAGCTTTGTCAAAGTCTTTGTTAAATATGCGTGTTGATAAAATCGGGCCTAAGAGCTGCAGAGAACGTACTAACAATTGATATAAAACAAAACGCTACCAGACTATCAGATAGAGCGCTGTTCACACCGACAACAGGTCATCCGCCGAATATAAATTCCTATAAAGTCTCTAATATCTAATAAAGTGCCTGCTAGGTTTAAAATGAAAAACAACATATTATGTGTTATTATGAGTTAATTTAACTCATAAGCTTCGCCCAAAATTTTGGGGAAAATGGTGGATGTGCCGTGAAAACTACATCTTATTAAGTTGTACTCCCACCATGTTTGAAAAGTAGAAGTAGATGTCTGCAAGTGTCAAATATGGTGGAAGTGTAACCCAAGAGTAGCACTAGCAATTTCGAGGGGTAATATCATTAGTCGATGAAAATTAATCTTAGTTTAGTTTGTTTATCACTATATAATGTACTATTATAATAAACAATACATATAAATACAATAAAATATCAAATAGATAATACAATAGTTTCGCTGGAGGGATACCGTTCCGAATATTCGAATAGTCATAATTGAGTGTTATTTCTATCTATATTGAGTTTTCTAAGTCTATCTGTTGTAAACGTTTCTGTCTGGGTAAGTTCAAGATCTACTTTTTCGCCAATGATCGAAAAAATTTATACGACTGTATTTGTTTTATATTAACCGGTATTGCTTTGAAGCACCTTTGGCCTAAGCGAGCACATGACAGCTACAGTAAGTTTTTTTGTGTTAGAGACATCTAGATGCTGTTTATTTCTAGTATCATCGTACTGATGCCTGACTATTTTCATATTTTTTTTCTTCTTTCTTTCATGGTCGCTTTCTTTTCCCCGTAGACCAATTAAAGACCAATTCAGCCAAAATTTACCTAAATTTCGCAGATAATTAAAAAAATCGATACAACTAGGACAAATCACCTAGATTTGGCAACTTTCGTCGACACTTAACATAGTGCACACTCGGCTAGCCAAACAAGAAGACATGTCATTTTAAAGAAAGCGGCAACTGTTGTATTCTGAGGGTTAGTCTGTAGTAATTCCTGCAGACTGACCAAGTATTTTAGCGTTCAGTTACACTAATGCTTATATATAGTCCCATCGTTCCATTAAGGAACATAGGATCTCTACAAACTGACGCCAGTCTGATCTATTCTTTGCAAGCGCTTTTATCTCTCTCCATGTCTTGCCCTTTCTTCTTGCCTCATCTGTAAGCGTTCTTCACCAGGTCACCCTTGGTCTTCCTATCTGTCTATCCAATTCCATTTTCTCTGTCTGATTTACGTCCATACTTTCTTCAACCCTGATATTTTCCACAAGTCGTCGTTCGAGATTGTCCTTGGCCAAAAAATCCGTAGGACCCTCCTTATACATCTATTAATGAAAACCTGGAGTTTTTGCTCATTGGCTTTTGTGCTTTTGCATGTTTCACATCCATACAATAACACTGATTTCACGTTGATATTGAAAATGCGCAATTTGGTTCTGATTGAGTACGTGGTAGATTTCCAAACTTTGCTACTTGCTACTCAGCATTAAGGCTAACTGTGCATCCCCGAAATCAGACAGTCCCATCCTGAGTTCTTTGGGAACCTTGAAATACTGTGCATGCTCTTCTGTCTTCCCGCCTGGCCTACATTCAGATAGAAATTCTTGCTGTCTCTGAGGGCAGAACAGATTAGCTGTTTCTTCTGCCTCACGGTACTTCCTTCATAAAGGCATTGCCTCATCAATCCCCAACTTTTGCTGGTGTGCACTGAACGTCCAATGGCCAGTTATAAATCCAGTCACCATTCGTAGTTCTTTTCTGTTCAATCTGAGAGCATCTGCCTTATTAGAACACAAGGGTACCCTCAGTATCCTCTGCGCTGTTGCTGCTCATTTGACACCCATTTGGTGACAGCTATCCGTACTATGTTGTATTATATACGACTTACTGGTTCTGGCTCGATGAGAGGGAATTCTGCACCTTCCTTGGCACACCTGTTGGTCCTCTCATTCCCACCTACTCCTATATGACTAGCCAGTCAAGATAATGTTACCTTGTTGTTCTTTGCCCGTACCGTAAGGGTCTACGGTATAGCACGCGAAATTGAGAATCCAAGAAAAGACGTATTCCCGTGTTAGCGAGGAGGCGTGGTTGCCTGTTCCCTTTCTCCAGTGTGTGTGTCTAAGATGAGGGGAGATAAGTCCAAAAATCCAAAGGTAAGGTCAAAAGGTCCAAAGGTAAGGTCCAGAGGTCACCATAAACATGAATTTCGCATTTCCAAGCTCCTAACGTTACCGTTAGACTTACAGTAATGACTCAAAGAGCAAATTGAAGAATAAAGCTTGCGCTTGTGCAACTATTTTTAGCCTTTTTCTGATATCGTGTTTGGTTGTTGAATTACAGGCATTTATAGAATGTATGATTTTGCATTGCGAGTTTTTTTGCACATTAAAAAACGAAAATAGTTGTCATTCATTAAGGTCTTAACTATCGTCTTCTGAAATATTATATATGTAGTTTGAAAATAGAGTGAGTTATGCGAGAAATTGTGAGTCCGTGTTTTACGCGGCAAATACGTATGTATAAGTACGTGTATCCAGGCCCCTTAAGAAAGTCCTACACTATTTTTGAAGTGTAGTGGTTACTTGCCAAAGCCATCAGAGCCGTCCGGCTGTCTGTATTCACACAGATAGTCTTTTTGCTATATCATTTATCTATGCATATTCTGCTGCATGATTTCTGCTTAGAACACGGCAGTCAGTACTCAAGTGGATACTTATGTTCCACCCAGGCCTATCAATATATGCCTCCTTCTATAACCGATGAGTTTTTGAAGCCCCATCAGTGTACTAGGTGATATTCGACATATATGTCGAGGTTATGGCAGATCCCTTTGCGACCTGTCACTCTGGTCGACTTAAATCCTTTACGGAAACAGTGATCTGGATCCGGATCGATCAGTATCAGCTGTCAACTGTCAGTAGTGGAATTCCTGATTCCGTGGATTGAACGAAATCAAACAACGAAAAAGTTGGCTTAAGAACCCGAAACAGATGGTTAAGAAAAAGGCTACTGATCTGAATAACCCGATCAGGATCACTTACTGTACAAGAGTGAACGGACTCTATTTCTGACTGATCCTAGATCACTTTCCGAACGTCAGGATCAGTGATAAAAGTGATCGGGTTAACCCGTAATTGCCTTTTATATGGGATCTCACTGTCCGCCTGTCCACGACTTTTGGCATCCGTTTTGCATTTGGTGATGAAGCCCCATATTTGAGGAATGTCTGTGGCTGGTACAACGAATCCAAATTTTTCTCTCTTCTAGAAGGAAGGCCAATTTCTGCAGTATTTATGTTTATTTGATCAGTAGTAGTTTGACAGATGTTACTTGCTAAGGCCATCAGAGCCGCACGACTGTCTCTGTTTACATTTTCGACTGTATCCTTCATCGATGCATATTCTGCAGTATTCGTACTCTTGATTTAGAGGATACAACCCTGGCGATGCACCGTTCCCTTTAAGGGGCCTTATTTAAATTTTTATTAAACCATGCATCATCCGAACGGAACGGCTGCTGTATTAAGTTCTAACCGAGTTTTGCAGATAAATATATGCGGATAATCCGTCGCATTTTAATCCGCACGCCTGTCAGAATAGTACGCTAACGCTGACGCCGACGCATTCCGTTGCGATGCCCCGACATCCAGATAAACCCCCTCCGGTTGTATTCGAAGTGACAGATGATTTGGGTTAGTTTTAAATTTAGGACGACTGACGGGGTCAGGTCGAACCGTACGGGAAAAACAGCAACGAATTTATAGGGAAATAGAACGTATGGCTGAAGAAGTTTCACCGTGAGATGTAGCTGACGGTTTAGATGTGTACAGAGAGTAATATTTTGTAAGTTTTGTTAGTAAATAAAGTACAGTTTAACGTATAGAAAGCTCAGGCAACAGCGCTGACAAAGAAGTCTCACGTTGGTTTCCAACTGTGGAAATAGAGGGTCACCCAATTGTCGAGTCACCTTCCGTCAAGCTTTTGGGAATCAACATCAAAAATATCATGTCCTGGCATGACCATGTTGTCAGTATAGCTGAAACAGCATCCCAGAAGCTTGAAATTTTGTTCCGCTGTAGAAAGCTGTATACACCAGAGCAACTATTGCATTGCTCCAATGCTACATTGAGCTTTTACTCCAATGTGTGGGGATGCGCTCCGAAGCACTTTGTAAAGTTTCTGGACACTATCGGTGTGGGAAGTAAAAATGAATGTTTGGTTGCAAACGGTACCTCGTAGTGAAATAAAAAATACATGAATACTTAAACTTGTTCTTCCACTACCATGCTTGGGTCCTATGTAGCAACAGCCTCAGAGACACTACACCCTACAAAATTATTTTTTTTAGTATTTGTTTAGTATTTATTACACAATGCTATGCCTATTTTTTTTACTTGTGGTACCATACAGTCAGACTAGCATCCATAATATTATGTATTTCTTCTATTTAGACTAATTGATCCTACTTTATACTTAATATGTATTACGTGTGGTATGAAAATAACCTAGATTTTGTTTATGTTTTATGTATAGTACTCAAAGCTTACTGAGCTTAGTTATTCTGTTTTTTTAGGGCTTTCTAGCAGTAGTATTTTTAATTCTACTATTTGTTACCATATTATTTCTTTCTTACACTACTAACTACCTTTGTATCTATGTATTACGTTTTCTTGTCACTATGAATTGGTTTGGCACAAGAGTTTTCTTCTTGGGCTGTGTATTGATTCTTTGTCACACTAAACTACTGCTACTACTACTATCCAGAAGAGAGCAATTAGACTAATCAATACGCCAAACCTCCACAGCCTGGATCATCGAAGAAGGGTGACTGACCTGTCCCTGTTTCACAGATTTCATCAGGGAATATGATCTAGTGAGCTTTTCCAGACGATAATACTCTCAGATCAAGGAACACTGGAGAGACCCTGCAAGCGCATCCTTACCAGGTCGAGGTCCCTACTCCCCGAACCAGTCTCCTCCAGCATTTCTTCTTTTGGATAACTTTGACGCTGTGGGATGAGCTGCCGAGGAATTTGTTTCCTGACGGATACAACCTGCAGCATTTCAAATCTAACGTGCAACGATACTTATCGTCTCGCAGTACTTCTACAGCGCCATAGGCTTGCAGCCTTTGCGGGAGGCAGACCACAAAAGAAAACAAAGTGTAAATCGTAGTCAATCTTCTTTTGTTGTTCTTTTTCTTAGGATGCAATCTCTCTTCTGAGGATTGCAATAATCAAGGAAATTCGGATTTTTGATGTAGCTGCTCTGAACAGGTCTACTGAAGTACAATGGAACCAGGTTCGGTGATTCTTCAACCATATGCGTTTTCTCCCAAACGATCTTCCCTCAATTTTTACTTGCATTATCAGCCTCAATCAAGCCTCAAGTCAATCTGTTTGTTCTTCGACTTAGGCTCCTTTCGTTCACTTCTCTTTAATGAGGCGTATGTTCACAGTCGTTCAATTGGGATTTCAATAAGAAGTATTGATTTTTTTTATATATTTATAAAAATGTATTATTAAAAATGTTGGTATTTAATGCGAATTTTTTTTTCAATTAATTATAAAGAATTAAATATTTAACTATGACTATAACGCGACAGGATTGGTCACAACACGTGACATCATATTGGTAACGCTAGATCTCAGACCATGGCACACGAATATGACGTGACCAACTTAGCCCGATCCATAGACTATCTCTAATTTTTCTGCTATGTCCTCAAAAATTTTGATAATAAACCTCACTTCTTGTGTGTTTCTAAGCAAAGAACATCAATATCTCTACATTCTCTGTGAATATTTGTATATATACCTGCTGAATGAGCAGGTTTAAGTATGTTTATGAATTTGTGTATGTACGATGTATACTTATAATCAATTTCTGACTGCCTGAGATGAGATACTGGGGTTCTATTTTTATGACTTTGTTACAAACTAGCGCCAATGATATTGGTAATAAACATACAATTAGTTACACCTCAAGTTTTTTCAATAATTATATGTTGACTTTCTGCTATGATTTTGACACACAAATTCGATTTTTTCTTAATTGCATCCAGTGTTGACGTTCTGTTTTCAACAATACCATTGAACATATTCGGTCAGTGTCGACTTAGGTAGAGTTTTTCTGGGAGCATCTAGGGAAACAGGGTCGGATTTTCATAACTGTCTTATGTGTAGGCCGTATATTTTCCTGGAGATTTGACGTAATGAGAAATTATAGAGGAAATGGCCCAATAAAAATCTCATTAAACTATGAACGTCCAGAACTTACTTTCATCATCATAATCACAATGCCTTAACAGACATGTTGTGAACTCATAAAATGCATTAAGTCGGAGCTAGAGTATTGCCGACACGAATATTATCAATAGTTTTGAGAACTGTAGCTCGCCATCATTCACGATTTACTTTCAGTTCAGTGGCGCTCTTGATACTCATATCTAGCAACTGTTTCGCCCACTCGGGGCGTGACCCTGAACTGCAAGTTTCTCCATATTATCGCTTCTGTGAATATGTCCGAAGAATGCAAGCATTCTCATTGACACAATGGAGGATAGTCTTTTTGGATTACCGAGCTTATCCAGTATGGAAACATTAGTTCGATGGGCGGTATAAGGAATTCTCAGCATTCTCCTCCACGTCCACATTTCAAAAGCATCTATGCGAGCTCGATCTGCCTTTTTAACAGTCCAAGTTTCCTATGCATACAAAAATATGGAGAACACAAGAGACTGAACCAGTGACATTTTGGTAGCTTTAGTGGCTTTAGTGATGTTATGGTCACGTCATATTTAGTAAGCTTTGTCATGGCCACCCGCGCCTGTTGAATGCGCTCATTCTCACAGCTACCTGAATTGTCGATCAAAGAACCGAGGTACACAAAACTTTGCACTACCTCACAACGGCCTATTGACTTTATTTCTCGATGGTTGTCATGCTCTCTATCTACGATAATAACCTCTTGTTGTAATTCATACCAAGACCATATGCTGCACTGTGTTGTTCTAAAACGTTCAATAGAGCTAGAAGTTCTTCCTGAGAAGCAGCAATGAGGGTTCTATCGTCAGCAAATCTTAAGTTAGATCTTTTGCTTCCGCCAATAGTTATACCGCCATTCCAGTTGTCCAATACCTGTCCCATCACAAATTCAGAGTAAATGTTAAATAACATCGGAGATAACACGCATCCCTGACGAACTCCTTTTCTGGTTGCTGTTTAACCAGACAGGTTACCATCAATTCTTACACGAGCTGAGCTAGGCTCATAGAGTTGCTGTATGAAAAATACTAAGTGGTAAGGGACTCCCATGGAGATAAGGATTTCCCACAGTTTTAGGCCACTTTACGTTATCAAACGCAAAGCAGATAAGAACTTGCTTTAAACCGTTCAAACCTCTCCAGCATTTGCAGCATTTTAATATTTCGTGGCTGTTGACGTTTATAACAACGTATGGTATAACAATGCTTATCCCCTAAGAGAGTATAAAGAGTAAACTAGTAAGAAAGCAATATTTAAAAGAATGGTGAAAGCCCTAGACTTATTTGGTTTGTATGAAACTGGACAGCCACCATTTTCGAGAAATGCGGCTATAAGGCTTATCTGTTTTAAATTATGGTGGGAGTATCAATTAACAGCAATATTTTACTTTAAACGGTAATATTTTCAGTCAAAACATAATATACCTACATTGAACCATCCAACAGTTTTGATAAAATCATTTTAAATAACGTTTTTTAGTTCCTACCAGTCTTTGCCCTTATAGGTGCTTGGTAGTTTGATCTGCGAAAGTAATTATTCTATCAAAACAATCAGTTTATAGAACAATGGAAAATCGTGGGCATTTCACAATGAAGAAAAGATTAAGCCCAATGCAAATCTCATTAAACTATGAACGTCCAGAACTTGCTTTAAACCCTTCAAATCTCTTCAGCATTTGCAGCATTTCAATATTTCGTGCCCGTTGACGTTTATAACAACGAATAATATAACAATGCTTATCTCCTAAGAGAGTATAAGAAGTAAACCGGTAACAAAGCAATATTTAAAAGAATGGTGAACGCACTAGACTTATTTTGGTATCGATGAAAGCTGTACAGCCACCATTTTCGAGAAATGCGGCTATAAGGCTTAGCTGTTTTAAATTATGGTGAGAGTATCAATTAACAGCAATATTTATACTTTAAACGGTAATATTGTCAGTCAAAACATAATATTACCTACAGTTAGTTCATACCAGTCTTTGCCCTTATAGACTATGGTAGTTTGATCTGCGAAAGTAATTATTCTATCAAAACAATCAGCTTATAGAACAATGGAAAATCGTGGGTATTTCACCAATACAGAAAAGATTAAGGAGCAAAAGAATACTCCAGTATGTTTCGACAAAGCTACTTTGCTTTGTAAAACCATAATTCTTATGCAAAATACGCTGAACGTAAGTCTTTAAGACACTTTACAGAGTGGGAATATAACTCAACATGGCTAATTTGTTAACGAGACCATTTTAGCAGATACAGAAGAACCTGCTCTCGCAAACTCTGAAGAATGGTTTCCTTTAACTTAAAACACCGGAGTAATTTATTATTTCCACGAGTAACAAGTAGCGCGATCATTGAGATAAATCTGTTTCGGTACCAGTTGCCTTTTATTTTACTTCCCTACCAGTCGTTCTGCAGCTGGTTAATACGACGCTCTATTTCTTTGTTTCTGGCCAGACGCGGAAAAGATTAGATTTTTAAGACTAAAAGAAATGAGGGTTGTATGTACATTGTGTCTCAAAAAGTAGTGAAACTTAAGTATGGATACGGTGTGTTAGATATAACGGACAGTAAGGCCTAGTTTTACAATCGTTAGTTAACTAGTGGTCAAAAGAAAACTAGCGGTTAGCGAAAGTAATCCATTTCATAGTCGACGATTAACGTCGAAAACTTTTGTCACCCAGTAGTTATGTTGACCCATCGAGGTAGAATCCCAAGGAGACGCTATAAGGTTCAATTTCGCATAACAAAAACGGTAGCAGGAGGCGTGGCTAAGTGTGGTAACAATATGGACGCCTCGCCAGAGCCATATTACTTTCTTATGTAAATAATTTTGAAAATTCATTACAATGATGATTTAAATATGAAGCATTGGGTGGATTTTTCAATCTAATGTGAAATCCATAGTTAAGTATGTAAAAAAAACAGGCTGTGTAGTGACGACATTCATCATCAATTGAATAATACAACTGTATTATTGCTGCGATACGTTACACTTTATTGAGATAAAGATTACAAATGCGGTCCTGTACATTGTTATTTTTTTGCATACATACCTATGAACTGTAATTCCTGTCGATTTCTTCTTGTCCATGCCATCTCTGTTAGAGCAACTACGATAAGCAGATGAAACCATAATTTCCTTTATGAATTCACTAGAATATCACTTAAAAATAACTAAAAATCTCCGTAAAAACACTCAAAAGAAAAGCAAACACGAAATTGTCAAAGAAACGTCAGCTGTTTGACATAAGTGTCGAATCAATATGGCCAACTTGCACCTGCTTTCAGCCACGTTATCGCGCCTCCATGGGATTCTACCTTGATATGTTGACCCAAGGATAAGGTAGTATGGGTTATTTTGACGTTTGTTGTGGTCAAACGATGACAGGTTTGGAGGTTATAAAAATATGGATTTTGATACTGACGTGGATGGATTTTGATTATACTCTGTAATGACATAAATCAAAAATATGAAAAGAAGGTTTCTTTGTCAGTGTTAGGTTTTATTCAAGGAACACCATTACAGTAGTGCTCTGACTTCAATCCGTGACGCCAACTTAAGGATAAATAAGTTTAACCATTGGTTTTCTTTATGCAACAGAGCTCACCGATAACTACTGGTTAACTTCCATCTGTTGGTTAAGCGATTACCAGAGGTTGCCAATGATTGTGAAACTGGGCCTAAATGGCTATAGGATCTTTTTATCGCTATGAAGGGGCTAGGTTAGGGTAAATTTGTTAATACCTGCCTTTAATGTGTCCCTCGATATAATATCCGTAAAATCAGTAGCACCTGAAAAATCATGGTATTTCTTTAACAATGATTAAATTGTGTACTCCTACGGTTGTACCTCACCTGCCTAACATAATAAACTATTGCCCTGAAAATGGTTATTTTAAAAAAAAAGAAGCAGTTATACTCCCACTACCTATTAGCCTGTGCAAGAGTTGAGACCAGTCAGCCTACTCTCACTATTATCAAAAATCATCACGGAAAAAGTTGGATATACGCAGTCGCAGCAATGAGCTATCTATACCACAGCATAGTAAACAACCAGCACAATAACTCAGGTTGGCGGTAATTACACGCGCGTCCCCCTTTTTTTTGTCATCGATACTTTTTGAGGCATTCCAAGCTGGTATCGATACTTTTGCATCGTATCGAAAATAATTATACAGGGTTATTCACGTTATTCGACACGGAGCATTATGGCTAAAGTATTTGATAAAAAAGAAAATAATAATTTGGAATGGATAGAGACCCATAAATGCTACATTTTAAAAATATTTTCATGTTATACAGGGTATTCCAAAAGCACGAAATGTATCAAAGTTATGTTTTTTTGAATGGAACACCCCGTATATTGTTGCATATTCAGATTCCCTGATGAATTCTATTGTGACTTTATGTATCATACATGGGACTTAAAGCGAACCGTTTAGGTGTAAATCACCATTTTCGGTATGAGTAGATATCAGGAAAAAATTGAATATCGCAGAGATTATAAAATTTGGAAGGCTGTGGCTTTGCCGTATTACTAAGCATAAAATGCGTCAGCTTTGATGAGACTGTCAAATTTAAATTACGTTTATGCTTGGAGAAATCGGTCGATGAATTAAGGAAACTTCGATGAGCGATAACTTGATTTTTTCAAATGGGAATGCCTAATTTTTTTATACGGTTAAAAGTAGAATTTGGTAACCTTTCTAATGATGTAAGGTTGTGCATATCAATCTCTGGTAGTTTTCATTTAATTTTAAATTTTCAAACAAATTGGCGTTTTTCAATTCGCCTACCTATAACCAGCGTAGCAGGCCATGAAATATAAATAAAAACCTGTTCAGGTAGAAGAAAACAACTAACTTAGCTGAAAAATACACACGAACTAGACTAAAGGGATAAGATTATAAAAATTACTCACAACAAACAAAGTCTAACAAGAAACAACGGCGGTAACATATCTTTGGTCAAAGAGAAGCTGGAGTATGGCAGAAATGGATTTTTTCACGGCCTACTAGCTACTGCAATGTACTAGAGATTGACAATTTCCAAAACTGTTAAAAATTTTGAAATAAAGTAAAAACTACTAGAGAATTTTGTAAGCAGTTTATTATTTTCATAATAAAATTTCACATTTAATGATATAAAAAAGTATGCAATTCTGTCAAAACTCAAGTCAAAAGTACCTCTGACTGGAGTTCTGAAAATTCTTTAGTACCTATTAGCAAGGTCGCAGAAAATGAAGAATGAATTAAAATTTGTCCAAATTATAAAACATAACTTAAATGACAGAAAATTTAAATCTGATTTGTCAGTACTCCTTTTTTGCAATATTGCTAATAGATATTGGAAAATAGAAGGTCTCCAGTCAGAGGTATCGACTTACGCAAATTAGTACTTTTTTACACCATTACATATGATTGATAGTTGCGTGCTGGAGCAACAGTGGCTGGTTGTTTCTGTTTCATTTGAGGGTTTTTGATTGCCTTGGAAATTTTCAACCTCTAGTAAATTGCGGTAGCCAGTAGACAGTAAAAATATCTATTACTGCCATACTCCAGCTTCTCTTTGACCTTAGAGATGTTATCGCAGTTGTTTCTGGGAGAGTTGATTTGTTGTAAGGAATTTTTATAATCTTGTCCCTTTAGTCTAGTGTGTATTTTTCAGCTAAGTTAGTTGTTTTCTTCTAGCTGAACAGATTTTTGTTTATATTTCATGGCCTGCTACGTTGCTTATAGGTAGGAAAATTGAAAATCGCCGATTTGTTTGAAAATTTAAAATTAAATGAAAACTGCGAGAGATTGATATTCACAACCTTATATCATTGGAAAGCTTATCAAATTCTACGTTTAACCGTATAAAAAAAATCGGGCATTCCCATTTGAAAAAATCAAGTTATCGCTGATCGAAGTTTCCTTAATTCATCGACCGATTTCTCCAAGCATAAACGTAATTTAGATTTGACAATCTCATCAAAGCTGACGCATTTTATGCTTAGTAATACGGCAAAGTCACAGCCTTCCATATTTCATAATCTCTGCGGTATTCAATTTTTTCCTGATATCCACTTATACCGAAAATGGTAATTTACACCTAAACGGTTCGCTTTAGGTCCCATGTATGACACATAAAGTCACACTAGAATTCACCAAGGAATCTGAATATGCAATAATATATGGGGTGTTCTATTTAAAAAACATAACTTTGATACGTTTCGTGTTTTTGGGACACCCTGTATAACATGAAAATATTCTTAAAATGTAACCTTTATGGGTCTCTATCCATCCGAAATTATTGTTTTCTTTTTTATCAAATACTTTAGCCATAATGCTCCGTGTCGAGTAACGTGAATAACCCTGTATAATTATTGAGGGGTGTAACCAGTTGCACAACATGCTCTGTAGAAACCAAACGCGCCTATTTGGCTAAAAAATATCGAGTTGGTACAGGTATCGATATTTTCATTTTTGGATCTCTACCCAAACTTCACATCCGTAAAATCATCCCAAGATCAAATTCTGTGGGTACCATTTTTATATGGGAAATCGTCAGAGATATTATGTTGGTTGTTTACTATGCTGTGTCTATACTATCGCAGTCTCAGTATGTATTTCGAGAAGGTCACAACTCTACAACATCTCTGATTAATCTTATTTACCTATAACATAATCAGTGCAACTATATTGGTTTCTTCGGGTTTTTGCAGGATTTTTCGAAAGCATTTGACAGGATAGTTTATGACTCACAATATGCAAAGTGTGAATACTATGCGCTCAATTAATGTTTTCTTTACATATTTGTGAAATCAATCACAAAATGTAGTATTCTAATTCTATTTTCTATTCTATTCTATTCTAATTTAATATATATCTCTGATCAAAATGTAACGCAATGCTTTTCAGCCCCAGCAGGATTTGTGACCATTTGAAAATGAATCTGAACCTAGTCGTAGAAAGTAAAGTTTCGGCTCTTACCGAAAGTATGAATATTTTAGGTCTTATTATCCATGAAAATCTCCGATTTCGTACACATGTTAAAAGCATTGTTCAAAGATCATTTTCTAAAGTTGCTGTATGCGCATGAATACATATTAAGCCCGTCAATTAAGAAGATAGTCTGTGAAACATTAGTTATACCTAATTTTTCAGTACTGCGACATTGTTTATCATCACTGTTTAGATCACATATGAAAACAAAGAATCCGAAGAATCTAAAATATGTCTTGCACTTAGGATGACAAGATGTAATCATATTTCCAAAGGTGTTGAAAGCTTGGGGTGGCTGAATACACGTAAAATGGTTAAGTGACAATGTATTACTTTGACCCTCCTTCCTCTACTCTAGGTTATCTGACGAAAAAACCCATACGAGGTAGTAGCATCTTAATTTAAGAGCCCGACGGTACTGTGTCTACCTAGCGACATCTGGAGTCTAACGTGGTCGGAGATTATTACTGACCCAAAAGGCTTCCTTCGATAACACAGATACGAGCCGCTCCGCGTTACCAGAAGATGGCGGCAGTGGAACCGTCAGTTAGCGTGATGATGCGACGCATCTAATCGACGCTTTGCAGGCTGGGTGTGTTGCCAGATTCACGTTTTAAGCCGTGGATCTAATGAATCTGTTCACCATTATCATATTTGAAAGTGCAATGAACGGAGGATTTTGTTGAAACCGTGGTAAGGAAATTATTGTAATATTTAGCTAGTCACTTGAAAAGTGTAGCATTTCCATCAAAAAACTATGTTATCCACTGCACAATCTGGCAGCACTGTGCTGGGTTAGCATGATCGCCATGGCTCAGCTGGCAGGGCGTCGAACAAAAAGTCCGGATGTCGCGAGTTCAAATCCCGCTGGCAGACAGTTCTTTTTTCGGCATTTTTCAGCCGGAATACTTGTTCAGAAGAGTTGCATAGCTAAGATGTTACTAAGGGCTGGTTGTACAATGCAAGCTTAAGCTTCGGCTTAAGGTAAGCCGACGTTAAACCACGTCAGTTGCAAATCGTCCATTGTACAATGCTAGCTTAGCCCCCCACTCCAAGCCTAGCATCAGCTTACGTAAGCCGAAGCTTAACGCGAGCTTAGCTGAGGCTTAAACCTAACCTGATGCAAGTGACATGATATGTCAAGAAGAAACCTTCAAATTGCTTGTCACTTTATTAGGTCATGGCTGTTTTCTGGCGCCCATGCATTCAAAACATATTCGTCTGTGTTTCAAATACATTCATTCTGGCGTTGAAACGATGACGTCATAGTAACATAATTTCAAAACATATTCAAAACGATTCAAAACCAACCGAACGTTAGTTTCAAACCAACATAACCTAAAATTATCGCTTGTAATTGTAATGCTGTCATGTCATCATAACGTCTTGCAATTTCAAAAATTTCGAATGAACCAACACAACAGCAAAATACTAAAGAACAAGATATGATGGAAGTGCAGTTGGGATATTTCTTTATTACTGTCGATTTGGAAACATACAATTCTTTGCAGGGTAGGTAAATTTCCTACTTCTGTCACAAAAATATACCGAAAATAGATAGGCTACTTGT